>NTMA01000081.1:0-189796 GCA_002917075.1 Hawksworthiomyces lignivorus | reverse complement strand
TTTTTTTTTTCCTTTCTCTGTCCTTTTCTGTGCATACGCAACAATATCGAAAAAGCGGGAAAAATTTGGTGGTTCTGTTTTTATTTTATATTCTCTTTATTTTGTCTAATTTTTGTGCTCTTTGATGTATTCTACTACCCCATTTACAAAAAGGGAGGGCAGCGGCGTTACGAGACTTATATTCGCATTTCATCTTTTTATGATGCACTTTGTTTGGTTTTCTTCTTGTCAAGTCTAGTAGAGGAAGGTTATCTTTCGAATAAAGAAAAAAGGGTCAGCCAGAGGCAACGGGTGTTCATGGTGTACAGAGAATCAAACTCCAAAAAAAGACCAGAAGATCACAGGACGTCACAGAATACAGTGCGTTTTGCCGAAGACAGGCATGTTATACAGAGTAGTTTTCGTCAAGCAGAGAGAAGAGAATCGGCCATGTCCCACATGATGCGCCTGGATCGCAGGTACAAAATAGTACAAAGCGTCTGCCCCGTTCTATATCTATCTATAGTGTAGAACACAAAAGAGAAGAAGAAAAAAAAAGGAAGAAGAAATTGTATCTCGTCTAATGTCCCAACGCCAATCGTGAATGCATGACAAGGAAGAATGAAAAAGAGACCAAAAAACGGAAAAAGAAAAGTGACCAGTGCTCGCAACTCTGGGAGATCACTCCGGGTCGGGCAGACCCTTGACCTTGCGGTACACCGTGCGGTGGGCCTCTAAGAAGACAAAGGTAAAGATGGTGTGGCTAGGGAAGAGCGAGATTGTTAGCAGAAAAATCAAAATCAAAATTAAAAAAATAAAAAGAAGAGAAAGAGGAAAGGGGGGAGCTTACGGTCCCAGGCGGATGAAGCTGGGCACCCAGCCCTTGAACATCCAGCGGAGGCCCTCGGCGGCGTAGAGGTCGCGCAGGACGGTGGTGAGGTGGGCGCCGTGGCTGGACATGACGCGGGTCTTGATGACGTCGACGGGGCTGGTGACGGTGGCGGCGGCGACGCCGGCGAGGAAGGAGGCGATGAGGTGGGTGCCGAGCGAGTCGGTCAGCGGGGTGGCGGCGAGCAGGACGCGTTTGGCGACGTCGTACGAGGCCAGCTGCGAGGCGGTCATGGCGGCGGCGCGGATGCTGTTGGGCCAGACGCCGCGGAACCAGCCCTTGACGATGCCCTCCTCGCGCGCCAGCCGCACCAGGCCGTCTAGCGCGTTGCGGTAGCCGCGCCGCTGCGCCGCCGGCAGCGCCGCGTCGTGCTGCATGCGCACGTTGAGCACGTCGGCCGGGTTGCCCGCGAAGCCGCCCACCATGCCGGCGGCCGACGCGGCCGCCACCAGCGCCGCAAACGACGGCTGCGCCTTCTTCTTTTTGGAGTGGGCGGCGCTGCTGTCCGCGCCCGCCATGGCCGCCTTGGCCGCCGCCTTGGCCTCGGCCCGCTCCGTCAGCTTGGCCTTGAGCGCCTCGTACAGCGCGAACCGCGTCGTCGAGTACGTCAGCTGCCGCAGCAGCGACGCCGTCAGCCCGCTGTACAGGCCCCGCACGCCCTCGCCGCGCACAATGTGCCCAAACGTGCCCGTCATGTTGCGCGGCGCGTCGCCCTGGTGCGTCTGCAGGCGGACCTTGACTGCTCGCGGGGGGAGAGGAGAGAGACACACGGAGATTAGCTGCCGGCTTTCTCAACTAGGAGAAGGGACACCAACCAAAAAAAAAAAAAAAAAAAAAAAAAAAACCAATAAAACATACCAAGATCTAGGGGGTGGGTGACGCAGGCGGCCAAGCTGCTCGCGCTGCCGCCGAACCAGAAGGGGTAGTGTATGGCTGCCGCCGGCGTCTTCTTGGCCGGCGCGCCAGGCACGGCTGCGGCGGCTTTTGGAGCCGGCACCGAGGCCGGCAGAGCCGAAGGACCGGTCTTTTGTGATTCCATCTTAAGCCGATATGCGTATACGTATATCGCTACACATATGTCGTCTACAAGAGCAAGAGAGGAGCCAGAAAGAGAAGCAGCTTTCACCGGCAGAGCATTACTTTTTTGCAAATTCTAGTGAAAGAAGACCTCGAGGAGAGAGAGAACTGGAACGAGATTGGAACCAGGCCTGCTCTATGTGCCATAGAAGAAGGACGAGGAGAGACGAAAAGAGAGTGTAAAAGAGAAGGGCCAGGGGACGGCAATTAGCATACAGCTTAAGCCTAGACGGGATAGATGACAGCACACAATCGGATAAGAGAACTGAGTGCTGGCTGCGGGCTGCTGTTAGCTCCTTGGAGTTTGTTGTTAATATCCCGTTTTTACCAGGTCCGAGAAGGAAAAGGCACGGGAAGATGAACTTTTATTGGGCGGCCCGGGTGTAGGGGGGGAGGTGAGTATGAGGGATGTCGATTGCGAAATAGGGAGTGGTGATTGGAGAAGGAAGCAGAAGAAGGGCAACAACAATAAGGAACAGAGCATAAAGGAAAATGAGCAATGGAAGGGAATTGGAGGACCCTTTGCGCACCAGAAGAAGAATAGGAGGAGGAAGCTGAGAAAGTGCTGGAGTTAGGCGTTCGCTTTGATTTCTCCGGAGCGGCGATACTTCCGATAAGAAGAGCCAAAGCCAGGTACCTGAGAAGAGGCGGCGTAGAGCAAGAAACCGAAAAAGAAAAAAAGAACCAAAAAAAAAAGAGAGAAAGTAAGAAAACTAATTTTTGAGAAGCAAAAGAATCCGTAAATCCAACAATACGATTGGCGATAAACAGTGGAGCAGAACAGCAGCGACAGCACCTAAAAGGACATAGGCTCCGAGCTATTGTATGTAGTTGTGGAATTGCCCTTCCGAATATCATGAAAGCCGAACGAACGAAGAACGAGAGATGAGAAACGAGGAGTCGCCGGCTTGGGAGAGGCACCGAAAAAAAAAAAAGTTAGGAGTAATAATAAGCAGCAAGCCAAAGAGAGAGAACCAAAAAAAAAAAAAAAAAAAAAAAAAAAAAAAGAGAGAGAGAGAGAGATAGGCAGATAGCGTCATAGCGCATAATTCTCTTCCTTTCGGCGCAGGACGGCTGTATAGTCGGGATGTCCGCGAATCAGCAGCGAACAAGGCTGCTGGAACGCTCCCTAAGCCGTAGCGGTGGGATGGCATCTCAGGGCAATCGCATTGCGCCTTTGCATACCGCAGCCTGTGCGTACCTACGTGAAGGACGTGTACTGTAGTACGGAGTAACTACATGTAGTACGTGTAGTACATGCGTGTGGGAACGTCGTAGGACGTGTAGGCTGCATGCTACGTTGACTGGCTGCCGGCTTTTTTGTCCGTCTCTTTTCTTTTGACTTCGGGATGGTGCATCTCTCCCCGAAATCTCCGCTAACGGAGTTTCAGCCATTCTGTTTCCATTATTCCATTATTGCTTATTTGCAGTCCCCTTCCCGCAGGGCTTATACTGTACGATACGGTATTCTACTGTATGATGCACTATGCTCTCAGCCGGTGGGAGTTGGGAACGGCTGTTATTGGCTGAGGGGCCGCGGTTGATCCCGCATCCAATTTTCCCTCGTGAAAGCTCAGGTCATGGCTTACGGCAAGCTTGCTGGGTCGTCTCCTCCGACGGGCATCTCTTCTTTGTTCCTCGTTTTCGCTGCAGCAATTCCCATTGGCTGCTGAATTTCGCTTCTCTGATGGCAGCCGTGCTTAGACGATTGCCTCGGCCCGTGGGCCTGGCGGCAGGAGAGCTCTGCATGCCGCCAATGCCGGCCTTGTCGTCCCGGTGTCTGCGGCGTCCCACCACCCGGCCGGCAAAGACTGCCAGGACCCTCCTGTCACGATACTCAACAGCAGCTAGCTCCTCCACTAACGCTACCACCTCCGCCTCCACATCCTCTTCCTCTTCCTCTTCCTCTTCCTCTTCCTCTTCCTCCTCCTCCTCCTCCTCCTCCTCCTCCACATCTTCCTCCGCATCCCCCACTTCTCCATCGGCACAGGACAAGGTCCAGGTCGACGGGCGGACCTACGCCACGGACGCCTGGTTCAATGCGCCCGCCAACGTCCTGGCCGCCGCCAGCCGCCGGCTGCACCTGCAGAAGGACCACCCGGTGGCCATCACGCGGCAGATCATCGAGTCGCGGTTCCCGGCGCCGACGTTCCGCTACCACAACTCGCTGCACCCGGTGGTGTCGACGTTCCAGAACTTTGACTCGCTGGGCTTTCCGCCGGACCACCCGGGCCGCAACCGCTCCGACACCTACTACATCAACCAGGACACGCTGCTGCGCACCCACACGAGCGCCCACGAGCTGGAGACGTTCCGCGCCAACGCCAGCGACGGCTTCCTGCTGAGCGCCGACGTCTACCGCCGCGACGAGGTCGACCGCACCCACTACCCGGTCTTCCACCAGATGGAGGGCGCCCGCGTGTGGGACCGCGCCGCGGACGCCGACGAGAACGGCGACCTGGCCGCCGCCATCCTGGCCGACCTGGCGCGGCTGCCCGAGCACGGCGTCGCCGTCGAGGACCCCAACCCGCCGTTCCACGACGCGCGCAACCCGCGCCAGGCCGACCACCACTCGGCCGCCGAGGTGGCCGCGCTGGGCGCCCACCTCAAGCGGTCGCTGGAGCTGATGGTGGTCGAGGTGTTCTCGCGGGCGAAGCAGGCGGCCGCTGCCGCGGCCGCGGCCGAGGGACGCGCGCCGGAAAACGACGAGCCCCTGCGCATGCGCTGGGTCGAGGCGTTTTTCCCCTTCACCAGCCCCTCGTGGGAGCTCGAGGTGTACTACCAGGGCGACTGGCTCGAGGTGCTGGGCTGCGGCGTGACGCAGCAGCGCATCCTGCGCGACGCCGGCGTGCCGGGCCAGCTGGCCTGGGCCTTTGGCATCGGCCTCGACCGCATCGCCATGCTGCTCTTCCAGATCCCCGACATCCGCCTCTTCTGGTCCTCCGACGAGCGCTTCCTCGGCCAGTTCCGCGGCGTCTCCGACGACCTCGCCCGCCTGCGCCGCTTCGTCCCCTTCTCCCGCTACCCCCCCTGCTACAAGGACGTCTCCTTCTGGCTCGGCGGCCGCGCCGGCCTCCCCGCCGACGAGGGCTCTGCCGGTGCTGCCGCCGCCGGCGGCCGCCCCGTCTTCCACAACAACGACGTCATGGAGGTCATCCGCAGCGTCGCCGGCGACGTCGTCGAGGACGTCCAGCTCACCGACGCCTTTGCCCACCCCACCACCGGCCGCCAGAGCCGCTGCTACCGCATCAACTACCGCAGCCTCGAGCGCACCCTCACCAACGCCGAGACCAACCGCCTGCACGCCGCCGTCACCGACGCCCTCGTCGAGCGGCTGGGCGTGGAGATCCGCTGAGGCGGCGAATGGCGAAGGGGGAGGGGAGGAAACCGGGCGGAGTGGGGAGCCGTAGGGGGGGGGGGAGAGAACAGGGTCCGGTGGAGTCCCGAGCAGGCAGGGAACAGGCTTGCGCAGACGAATACACGTCTGAGCAAGAGGAGCTGCCGAGAGGAGGGCGACTACGAAAAAATAAACTGACGTCATGTCTTATCTGTACTTTATTCGCCGCTCAAAAAACAAAAAGGGGGGAAAGCTTTGTATATTATGAGATACGGTGCCGAGACGGCGGCTCAAGACGGTATGGCCAAAAGAAAAATCTATCCCACCAGATGCATATGATATCTAGTCCACCACGAATTGCAGATCGTGCTCCCAAGCGAAGTTTAAGCAGCACCTCAGACAAGCATCTCCGCGGATCAGGCCCGGGGCCGTCTTGTCTTCGGAAAGCATGCAGCCGATCTGGCCCTGCGGGTTGCCGTGAGAATGATAGAGCCGCAGACAAGTCTGACTGGGATGCGCGTCTGGGAGCAGCCCGTCTCTGTCGGGATCATAGGCGCTCCCGGCAGACTGGCTGTAGACGACTTCTCCGTCGGCCAGCTGGGTGGGACGGTCATAGTCGTGCGTGCAGCGCACCGGCGACTGGTCACCGCGCCACCTCCCCCAGTACTCTTCCACAATGGCCAGCGGCGACGTTGGTATTAGTATGTTGTGGCCTAGCCGGAATAGCATCGAAATCGACAGATAGTCTCTGTCTCCGAAGGATTGCACGCGCCAGACGCACGAGTCCATGCCGGTGAGATCTCTCGACGGCAGCGAAGCTGGGCCAGCCAGAAGCCCCTGATACAATGGTATGGGCAAAGACGAGTGTGTCCGTATGCGCACGTTGCTGATCTGGTCCCAGCGCCGGCTGCGGAACTCGATGTGTCCCGGCTCGACGACGACCCTCTCGAACCAGCCGGGGCTGGGATCGATCCCGTTGAGCACGCTTCGGTATACCACGTAGCCGTCCGCAGAGAGAAGCACGGGTCCGCCGTGCAGGCCGAGAGGCTCAGACTGGAGACTGCCGCTGATCCAGTAAATCCAGGACTCCAAGACATCATTTACGGACAGCTTTGCCGGCTCTCTTGTTCCGTTAAAGGCCCTGCCGATGGGGCTCGGCCGCATTGTGCTCGGTCCCCGGATGTGAACCCGGCCGTCTGCCAGCGACTGGGGATCCGCAAACGCGATCAGGACCAGCTGGGGAACCAGGATCGCGAGCAGCCTCTCGAAGTCGGACCGTCCCAGGGTCAGGCGGTCGCTCTGGTGTCTGTGGAGAGGCCCTTCGGCAGCGCCGTTGAATTCTGCAATGTTCTGCGCGACGGCGCCGCCGAAGGGCAGCTCGCGATACGTCGCGTTGTCAGGGAGGCGCTCAAGCTGCTGCTCCGCGAGCTGCCACAGCCTCTCGGAGAGCTCGCCTCGGAGGCCCCACCAAATCTCGACGTGCGCGAGAGTGAGGCGCGTCTCGACCGGCGGTCCGTCGCGCGTTGCGCGGAAGCTGCCGGCATCCGACGATCCTTGGTCCTGCAGCGTCGCTGGCGGCGGCGGCGGCGCATCTGCTGGTTTTCGCTTCCACTTTGCCATGGCAGAAATGGCCACCGCGATCGCCATCGCCGCGAGCTCCTCGCTCTCTGCATACCCGAGACTCTGCCGCAGCGTGGATTTTTGGCCGATTGCGAGCACATTCGTCCGCTCGAACCGACCTTCGCCGGGGTTTCTCGTGACAAACAAGTCTTGCAAGTGCGCCGCCGACCGTCCGAGCTTCACGGTCGTCGGAACAAAAAAGTCGTCCGGATTCAGGACCCGCTCCAGCCGCACCTGCCACCCTCCGACTACCTGATCGCTCGGCACCGTCTCTCCCTGGACCACGACGCAGACGCGGAGGCTGCAGAGGTGGTGAGCCAAGACGTACGGGACCACAAGGCTGTACGGCGTCGTCAGAGTGCAGCAATACGTTTCCGGGTTGTGGGACACCGTGCACAGTGCCTGGTAGAAGGCCACCAGCGAGAATACGTCGACTCTTGCAAATGCCCAGAAGAATTCCCTGAACAAGTATCCGGCGGGCGGGCCCTCGCCGACATGCTCCTGCGCTTCGTGCAGCTCCCCGGCCCATGACACGCAGGATGTCTGGGAGTTGAGAGCTTTGACGGTGTCGAGGATCTGCTGCCATCCCCCCGGTTGCTGCAGGTGGCTCGGCGGCGTCCTCGCCATGAGATTGGCGAGGAACTTGAGGAATGCGTCTTCTGTGAGAGCCTCCTGGAGGAAGGATACCGCTGCCACCGCCGGCACGCCGTCGAGCGTACGCATCAGCGCGCCGGTAGTCTTGGACATGCCGGCGACCAGCTGCATGCCCGTTTCCCCAAACTCTGCCTGCGTAGAGTTGCGGAGCATCTTCCCGTAGAAGTCCACGACCGCATCATCGTGGAGCTTGAGCAGGCCCACGCACTGGCCGATCGCCGCCAGAGCGACGGGATCCGAGCGGTCGTCGAACAGGTCCTGGTGGTCATCTTGGGTCACGGCCGTCTCCACGTGGACGACAGGCAACTCGTCAAATGGGATTGGCGCCGTGTACGGTTCCATTTTTGGGTGCAAGATGCCAAGCTGGCCAAGACTTTTGTGCTGTCACTATCGACTGGCAGAGATCGTGGATATCTACGTCATGTTGCGATCTAGTCAAGATCGATTTATCGGCCCGCTATGGCCTGAGATTCTCTTGGGGAGAGACCAGTACGCGGGATATTGCTTGAGAAGCTCTTAGCTTTCTCGCTTATGAGGCTCTTTGCTTCCCGACTTTGTTACTATGTCTCGGATGAGTCCTGATGCAGAATTGCTATCCCTTAACCAGAGAGTCGGTACCACCGACCAGCTGTCTGAACCCAACAATGCCCAATCAGTCAGCGACAGCTCGTCTAGCGAGTCCGCCTATCTTTGACTAGGCGGCTTTGATGGGTATAGTCCACCATCCTTCCAAGTCCACATGGTTGCCCGTCTTGATGCGGCATTCTGATTTTCTTTGTCCTGAATTAACACTATTTTTTTCGCGTCTGCTGGCTGCCTCTCTGCTTCGTCGCTTAGAGTCTTCGATCCTCCGCAATTCCGAAGACGGCGGCGGCGTGCGGCACATGTCTCGGCTGTCCAAGGCGACCCACTTCCGGTCCGCGTCGCATGCCGCTGCTCAGCAACAGATGGCATGAGATACAAAGAGAAGTCAGATATGGGCGCTCTAGTCAGGAGGCCCCCCCCGCCGATCTGATAGTTTGGAAAGTGAGGCTATGTTTTAGCACCAATATTCCCTATCATGGGCGACACATCTGAATTTCTTTTGCGCCGTACATTGCTAAATGTTGTACGGCGAGGGGAAGGCTTGTGAATTCGACTTTATGTTCCACGCGGACATATTGTTTTGGCGGCGCAGCTTGGGACGGACCATGTGCGACCTGATCCGTACAAATCATGGCCGTCTAGGAAAGAGACCTGTAATTAAGAACCTGGCTGAATTAATAAGCCAGGGGGGAGTTGTGGACTGGAATGCTGGCTATGCCTAGACCAGCAAAATATGGCCGGGAGCAGAAGCTGGCAGGGATTGCGGAGCTCTGTAGTTTACATTTCTGAGCTACGGATGCTGGCTAGTCTTCTGACGCAGCTGAAGTGAAGAATCGGTCGCAGACTACCAAGGCTGTATTTTACCGTCTACGCATATCGTAACCTGTAGAGTTGTCCACGAGCAAAGGGGGAGGATAACAGATAGAACGGCTTCTCTTGATGCCATCAGAGGCATTGCATCATGCTACTGAGCCAATTGGCCGGTGAGGCGCAGAACCGACAAAGTAAACAGAGAATCTCAGGGGGGGGGTGATAGAACGAGCTGTGCAAGAGAAGCTATTCTTGCTGTGCGCAATTAGCTCGACTGGGAGCAGCTACATAGCTTGGCTGACCATGGTGATGCCAAGCGATATCCTGTCAGCCAAGTTCTCTCATCGGCCAGATCAAACTTGGCAGCTCAAACCAAACAAGCTTGGGCCAGGTGCCGAGACGCCAAAGGAGTTTCTCTAGTCTCCCGTTTTGGTGGCAGTGCAAGCAGTCCATGCGTCCTTTATATGTCCACGACGAAGGAAACAACAAAGGCGATGAGGAATACAGAGGCATCACGGCCTCCCGGCCAATTTGGTTGACCCGCAACTTGCCAACCGGTGCAACGGCCACCCGGGCCGCAGTCTGAAGTTGGCTCAACAAAATTACAGTATCACCAAACAAAACAAAAAACACTGCCCGGAGAATATGTGGCCAGTGGCTGCTCTGCGCCTTGCCCCTGGCGAGGAGCACGGCGAGGAGCACAACTAGTATATTGCCGCGATCCGCATTCGTAGAACGCAGGTATAAGGGGGACGCCAGAGATGCAGAGGCGTGGAGACGTGGAGCTTGGGCAATGCCTCGCCAGCAAGCTAATTTGCTCCGTCGTATCATGAAGTCGCGTCCCCTGCGGACGGTTTACCGAGATGACAGAAAGAGGCGACAATATGAGACCGGCATGGAAGAGAAAAAAAAGCTTATGTGTAATACTATAGGGCACAGGGCAGATCTTTGTGTGATGCGGAGCACTAGCATTCCGTAAACAAAAAGAATCAAAGGCAATTAGGGGAAATTTGACGTGCAGCCAAGCCTCACTCCGTTAGGTAGAGATACATAGGAAGACAAATGAGAATTTAATACTCCGCAATTACACGTACCACTTAATTCTCCGAGTAGTGCACTTCAGAGGCATTTTGTTTACCCTCTCTCCCTATGCGGGGGGGCGGAGCAGGCGAGTGAAGTGAAGCATGAGGCCGCCTCATTCAGCTAGCGGTCCCAGTGCGCTGGGCGGGTTTGAGGCCCGTGGGCAGTGTCATAAATTAGCGAGCAGCCTCCCCCAGCACAAGGGCACAGGGGCAGAAACTGCCTCTGCGGAGTACCAATAAGGCCTTGGCCGACAGTGTCAGAGTGTGTCCTCTCAGCAGCAGAACGGGCTGGGGGGCTATGCAGGCGACTTGCGGCCGCTAGGCAATTTCGCAGGCGTTACGAGTAGTACGAGGAACGAGTAATTACAGTGCAGGCGTCAAGTACTGTTTCGTCAACGTTGCTGTGCAATATGCTTAGGCTTAGACACCACGTATGTAGGTACAACGTGCGGTGCAACAGAAGGTCTGGCTAGGTCTCGGATCTGGGCTCGGACGAAGGTGGATACGGCCATTCCCCCACGACGATGAAAAGCCACTCGCGGCCACGCGGATCCTACGAAGCCTTTTTCTCTTCTGCTGTATTGTATGTATGTATGTATGATATGATGCGAGGAGTACTCGTATGTAACTGTCTTGTGGCAACCTTGCAGACACATGTGTCGGGCATTGCCCAGACTGCCAAAGTGAATTTTTGCACCCGTTGTCACTTTTCGCCGTCTGTGGCGAACAGGTGGCAGGGGAAAACGTGTACTCTGGACATGTGTCATCACGGGCCAAGGAAAAAAGTCACTCGAGCAAGTCTCAGCCCGGAAGCAGATAGACGACAACTAAGCAAATGGAGAAAAAAAAATTTAAAGAATTTGCAGATTAAATACTTGAAGAAATGAACCAATAAATTATTGCCCAAAACAAGCCATCTCGATTTTGATTTGCAACCTGGCCGCAGCACTGAAACGGGGCCACCGGCAGAAAAAACTGAGAAGATCCGTAATAGATTCATTTGATGAGTGTGACAGAAGCATGAATGCCGAAAGCAGGAAATAATAGAATAGCTATGTACATACTCCGTACAGTGCAGCTGAGCTGGTTGAGTGCGGGGGAGGAAAGCAGAATGCTCGTGCTCGCAAGCCAGAGATGCCCACAAGATAACCGCCATGATGGCTGCCTCTCTCCCTCTCACTCTCTCACTCTCTCTCGGGGGAGGTTTCACCGTGAGGAGGCCAGAGACGAATGGAGGCAGCTTGGCCTGGCCGGGGCGGGCGGGAAGTACGCAGTACTCGTACGTGGTACATACAAAGCGCGAGGCTCAGCCACCTTATCTCTGCGCTTTCTGGGTCCCTTTCCCAAACGGCTCAAAGGGCAGTCTTGGAGACAAGCGGCAGGCTGAGGAGAAGCGTGTGACCCACAGTGAAAAAAAAAAAAGTTCTTTTTCAGTGGTGGCCAGAGGCGGAGAGTATGCCAGACAGCGTTAGCCGCTGCGGCAAGGTCCCCTCTGCATCCACTCTCCTCCCACTCACTGTACGATATACGAGCCAGTAGCACACCTCGCACACTTCAGACACCTCCGCTGCCACGCTGCTATGTACATGCGCTGCTACGCTGTTAACGCTTGTGCGGTGCCTTGGCGATCCTGCCTGCATCAGGTCTGGACAGCAGAGTAACTACATATATTTCAGCACTTTCGCTCCCCTCTCACCACACCTCCTGCTTTCCTATTAGCATATATCCAGATCTATATAGACTTTTTCTTCTTCTCGCTTTACCGGATCGGCAGCTATTTTGCATCCTTCGTCTTTCCTGTCTACCGCTCATTCAAGACAGCAAAGCATATCGATCTCGTCTCGTCGCTTAGACTCTTTAGTAGAACCGGCTACTACACACTACCAGCCCCTCTCCCCTATTCAACCTTTCCTCCACTCCCCCCCCCCTCCTCCACAAGCGAAAATGCAAGTCCCACCATCTCTCTCGCTCCCCGCCGCCGGAGAGGCTGCAGCTGCTGGCTCCGGCGTCGTCTCCCGGACGCGGTCCTCGTCCTCGTCGTCCACGTCCTCGCTGCGGTCGCGGAGGGCCGCCAACCTGACGCTCGACCTGTCCGGCCTGCCGCCGCTGGAGCCGCCGGTGGCGCCGACCAACACGCTCCACTTTACCAACCTCAACCACGCCGACGTCTTTGCCGCGGACAGCCTGCAGCGGCTGCGCGGCGAGATCAGCGCGGTGGCCGAGCCGCAGACGTGGACGCCGCTCAAGTCGTTCCGCCGCATCCTGGCGTCGTTCCGCTCCGCCGAGGACGCCACCCGCGTGCGCGCCCTGTGGGACGGCCGCCGCGTCGCCGGCAACCAGGGCCAGCCGTGCCAGATCTTCTTTGGGCCCCACACCGACGTCAGCGCTGCCGGCCGCGCCCCGGCCGTCCAGCACCTCGCCCTGCCCGACGCCGGCAAGCTCTTCTTCATCTCGCCCCCGCCCAGCCCCCCCCACGACTGGGAGATGCGCCTCGAGGGCGCCCCCAACAAGCAGGTCCACGCCGAGGACCTCGCCGAGGCCCTCGCCCGCCTGCACCACCGCGCCGCCGCCGACGGCGACGAGGACGTCGCCATGCGCTCCCCCGTCAGCGACCACGAGACCACTGGTGCTAGTAGCAGCGCTGCCGCCGGTGCTCCAGCGCCGGGCGCGCGCACCCGCCGCAGCCGCAGCTCCACGCTGGTCATCTACCAGCCCTCCGAGCACAGCTCCCGCCCCGACCTCCCGGCCATCGCCGTCGAGGACCTGACCGCCCAGGACGACGACGAGGACGCCGACATGCTCGACGGCGGCTACCTGATGGGGCCCGCCGCGCCAATCATGGCGCACACCGCGCGGCCACCGGTGGAGCTGATGCACGAGGCATAGAGGCTTTTTTTCTGGTGTCCTACTTTTCCTTTTTCTAGAGCATCTTAGATTTTTTGGAGTGGTCATCTCGTCACATACTAGGCGTTTAGGGTTTTCTACGGTGTACTTTTGGGAGGGCTTCTGCTCAAAGAGCGCATGGCGTTCCTCGCATTTTTTTTTTCTTTTTTCTTTTCTTTTTTTACAATCGTATAGGGAGGAATTTGGGCAGCAAGCAAATCGCCTCTGCTCGTCCAGCCAAGGGGAAAAAAATAGATGTACGGGTTACTATCTTCACATTGATCGTGTGGCATCTACTGGCGTTTTCCTATCTTTGAATCTAATATTCAATCTCATCCTTTCGTCTCTTCTTCAGTGTGCTAATCCAAGGGGGCATGATTCCTTATCTCTGTAGAACATGCCGCGTAAGCGGAAACTTCATGCGAACGGCTCCGACGGAGCGTTTGGTTTTTTTGCCTATTGTGTTTTCTTCTAGAAACCATCTCTGGTAGTGTTTGATCACCTTGAAGTTCGTTCGATTGGCAGATCAACCTCGTCTCTCGTCTCTTTTCTTCCCCGTGCCAAACGGTATCAGGTGAAAAATACAAATTATGATACGCCTTGGCGCCTGCGCCGAGTTCCTATATTTTCTAGAAGAGCAGCCTCAACAGGCGAGGGGAGGCGGGAGTAGATCATGCAACCCTACCTGTAAGTCATAGGCCGTGCATTGCGGCACATAAAGTATCCTCAAGACTGCATGCCGCCGCACATGCTCATACAAGATACAGTCGTAGCATGCATCGCCTGCCAAGGCGCAATCGGTTTGTTCAAGGGTTTTCAACTAATTTTTCTTAGTTTTTCTTATGCATCGCCAAAACATCACCAAAGTCTTTGTGTTCCGCCTACTCTTGTGCCAAGGTTGGCAACTCTGATGCGCCTTTTGAGAGAAACCATTGATGGATGTAACCAACGGTCTTCCTTTGTGGCTTCTTGTCTCTTTGAGGCCTATTTGCAGAGGGCGCAGCCTTGCAGGGTGGGTAGGCAACACAAAGAGGCCCATGGCCGAGTGTAAGACAACAGATGGAACTGCGACAGCTCAGCCCCGGCACTCCTCCAAATCCCATAGTCGCCCAAATACCGGGGCAGGCCAAAAATCCAAAGCAGATACAAAACCGGGCAGATGCATCGGCATGGCAAGAAGAGCAACTAGCTTTTTGTCCTTGTTTCTCTAGCCTCGCATGGCAGTTTCATCCTTAGGTTCACCTTATGCTTTGCAGTTCTCAACCTCGTGCTGTGCCGAGGGCGTAGCTGCGTGAGACAAAAAGCCAGCCACCATTAAAGGTTGCATCCACGCGGCTGCACAGTGTACCAATCAGAGGCGCAAAATTCTGTTTTCATTTAGAGTGAGCATCATACGTAAGAGGCCCAGCTGTTTCATGAAAGACTAAGCTTTTTTGTTGAGTTGGAGAACCATCTGTATTCTCTCTATGTATTCGTGCACTTTTGAAATGTTCAAAATGGAAAAGCCAAGGAACAAAACTTCCCAAAAGCCAAAAGTGGGTATCTCTTTTTTCTCCTCGTCGCATCCAGTCGCTAAATGTAAATACCAACGCCAAAATAATGTAAACCAAAAACAATATCCTCCAGGACGCCCTTCGTTGTGATGCTATCTCCCACCTCTTCTTCCAACTTTGTAACAGTACTTTTGTATGAGGAGCTTGTACTCCCATCATCAGCTCCCAGCCGTGGACCGTGAGGTCCTTCTCTGCATCCAGCAAATATCGTAGTACACGCTGTACGTATACAGAGGTCTCTTTCTCGGCCTCTAAACCAAAACTCATCCGCCCCCTCGTAGATATGTAAACATGGCCTCCAAAAATACAAAGCCCCTTTGCAGGCTGCCCCAAAACACCAATGGCCGATGCAAAATAATGACCTGTAACACAAATACAGTAAAAGAAACTGTCGCCCCTGAAAGGCGCAAAAGAGACGCAGATAACGTCCAAGGGAGAACAAATATACCAAACACTCCATCTATTCGACATCAGCGGCTCGCCGTGGGAGAAGCGAACACCCCGCGCCGTGCCTCACCGATCAGCAGCGAGAACAGCCGCCGTAGCACGTAGGACTCATTCCAGACGTGCCCGGCCTTGCGCGTGAACGCATCCACAATGTCCAAGTGCCAGGTCTTAACCAGCATGGCCTCGTTGTGGGCGTGCACCACCTTGTTCAGGAGCGCCTGAGAGGGTCGCTTGGACGAAGGCGAGGATTTTCCAGGCCTATTGTTGCTGCTGCTCCTAGCAGGCGGAGGAGTCTTCGCCGGCGGGAGATGCCGCAGCTTGAAGTTAAGGGGTCCCTCTGCACGGTACGTCTGCAGAACCTCGTTTAGGGCAAGCCAGTCGTCCAACGTCCAAGCACGCCGTGAGGGCCGCTCGGAGCCGAGGGCTGCGGGGCTCTGCCAGCTGCCGCGGACGACGCTGTCCGCTGGCTGGAAGTAGGCGTGACCTGCCGGCTGTGTTGCCGTTCTGGGCGTGTACGTGTGCTGGTACGGTAGGCTAATCTCGTTGGTGTCGGACAGCATCATGTCGGAAAGCTCCTCATCCACCTCGTAACCTCTGTCGCTTCTGTTGTTCCGTTGATTGTTGCTGGGGTTATCGCTGTGGCGCTGATTGTTAGCATCGTTGCTTTCCGTGACACCAGCGTTTTCAGCATTGGCCATGTGTATGTCACCGTCCGAATTGATCGCCTCCGTGTTGTTGTACCTTGCACCTGACTGACTGAAATTTGTCATGTCTGGTACCCGGTTGTCCGTGTCAAGCGCAAAGTGCTCGGCGAACAGAAGCGTCGCATCCTGCGTGTTCTCTCCCTCCGCCTGAATCTCTTCACCGGCATTAGCCGTCATTGTGCTGCTGGTAAACTCAACGACACGGCCAGGTGTCTTGGGCTTGGTGGCTGGCCGAATGCAAGACTTGGTGGGCGAAGCCGACTTGTCAGGCAATGGCTTGAGGATGGGTGTCAAAAAGCTCGACTCATCCTGTTCAACACGTGAGAGCTCGTCTTCATCATCTTCATCGTCTTCATCTTCATCTTGCTGTTGTTCTTCAAGTTCGTCTCCTTCTTCTGCTCGTTCGTCGTCTTCATCTTCTGCCACCGGCTCCTCTTCATCGATCTGTCTCTGGGTAAAGGAACGGCTCGGTTCAGGCTGAAGCTCTGGTGCATCTTCAAAGAATATGTTCTTGGACGTGCTCGTCCTTGGAGCGAATAGAATGTTTCTGCGGACTGGTTGTTGGCTTATATTTCCAGTTGCTTTTTCGGGGCTTTGGTCAACGGTCGCCGTAGGACCGTGTGATTGTCTGAAGAGATTCAAAGTGCGCGCTGCATCCTGTTGGCTGATGCTCTGTCGACCAATTGTAAACAGCGACGGCCTCTGATCAGTTCGTTGGCGATGCAGCCCTGACGTACCCGTCACCATGTCAGTGAACGTTGTTTCCCTGGGGCCTGCTATTTTAGCTGTGCTAATGTCTTTGACAACAGCAGGCTGGCTTGCGTCCACCGAGGGCCTGGAATATACTGGCTGTGAATATTGTCTATTGCCAAACAAGCGGCCCCTAGTATCAGATCTAGCTGGCAGAGACTCGAGTGATTCTTCATTTTCCGAGTCACTCTCGTTTATATTTTCGTTCACTTTGGATTGCGACTTGAGCTGCTGAATTTTCTTTGCCGCGAGTGGCGTGGACGAAGCGGGTGCGGGTGCGGGGGCAGGCGCTTTTTCATAACGTGATACATTAGCAGGAGCCTCGCGCAGTGGTGATGAAGCGTCCCTGGCAGGGCTGCTGGTGGTTGCTGTGGTGTCAACCAAAGTAAGCTCCGCTGGTTCAGGCTCTGCCGTCGCGACAGAAACTGGGTTGCGCAGGGATGAGCTGGTCGCTCTAGCAGGGGCAGCAGCACTGGTAGGCTGTCGTCTCCGCGCCAGCACTTGCACGCCATCTTTTCGCGCCTCTCGTTCGCGCTCGTGTTCGATGAGTCGGATCATCGCCTGCTGCCTGCTCTTCTCATTGAACTTGATGTTGTGCTCCGATGTTGGCGACAGCTGCTGCGGAACAGCAATTGGCGACGAGAAAAAGTCGTCGAGATTGAAGCCAGCAGCCTGTTTTGACGGGTTGCCAGTTTGTGTAGATCTCTGGATTTCACTGTCCTTGTCTAGCAGAGAATATTCGCGGCTCGTCTCTTCGTCGAGCCGGATACTTCGGCGGAGGTCGCCCGGCGTCTGGCGTCTCACGCTCTTCCTCATGTCCGTCGCCGCGAGGCGAGAGAGCCTAGGGTCCCGTATGCGAGGCTCAGCAATCGAAGGCGGATTAGCAGGCGAGGATGTTGGTACTACAGCTACTGTCCTAGTAGGTGCACGTGTCGACCGCTCAGCCTCGATGGCCCAGATATCCACATCGTCATCGACGTATTCGTTATCCTCGTCTTGGGGCTCAGGCTCGGGCATAATTGCGGGTGTCATTTGGGGAGAATCGTCAACATCCATATTTTCTGGCTCGGCAACTGATTGTTCGGCGCCGTCCACGTCTTTGCCTTCTCCGCTAATGTCATTAATCATATTCAAGATCACATCAGATCCGTATTCTGTCGAGTTGGCTTCGCTGGCCAGAGCAGTTGCCTCAGCTCTGTTATTACGGCGACTTTCATTAGCCGGTAGTTGCGATGCCATTTGCATAGCAAAATCGGGGGCGGGAGCGGCAACAGTGTTTTCACGGAAGATGTATGACCGCCAAGATCTACTCGTCTCGCTCCCAGCCTCTGCCCCAGTATGTTGAGACGGAGTAACTTGCACAAGTCTTGCTGGGGAAGAATCCATACGGAGCCGCTTAGCACGAGATGATTGCTGGTCAGGTTCAGGCTGGACAATGTCCGCGTCTGCAGCCGACCGTTTTGGTGGAGACACTGTTGGGGATGGAGCAGCCCGAGATGGGTTGGCCCGCACAGGAGTCTGCGGCACCTGGGGGGCTGGTGATGCAGGCGCAGACATCTGGGACCGTGGTGACGACATAATCTGAGCCCCATTCACGACCAAATTTTTGAAGCCAGAAAATGGTGCGAGTGCCATAGACCACATGGGACGTGATGCAGACGACTGTGGCTGTTGCGAAAGACCTGGAACGGGTGTTGATCGTGTATCGACAGGTTCAATTTCAGCTGGTTCAGCATCGACATGCTCTGAGTTGTAGTGTTCGGCACCGGCTAGCTCAGCGCTAGCGGCTTCCTCATCAGCTATCTCAGAATCTCTTCGTTCAATATCAGCTGGCTCAGAGTCTGCAGGCTCATCTTCGTCTATCCCAGCACTGGCTGGCTCGGAACCAGAAAGCTGACTGTCGACTGGATGAGACCCCGATTGCTCGCGAATGGGACTGCTAGACTCCTCGGGGGGAACGGCAGCTGGTGATTGCGTGTCCCTGGCCACTGAGCTGCGGAACGGGCTGCGCAGAAACCCTTCGCTGTCTTTTGGCGTCGGGGGATCAGAAGTGACGCTCTGCAAGGCTCTGCCTGCCCGCACGATAGGCGACAGGCTGGGCCGAAATCCATCCGAAGGGGGATGCAGCCGGTCCATCTGCTCGCTGCTTCCTCCATGGGGTGCGGCAGGAGGAAATCTGGGTGATAAAAATGCAACTGGAGTTGTCCGGCTGCCCTGGCTGAACCGGTGGCGTAGCGTTGAGTGTTCCAGGACCAGGACAGGATGCTGCCGACGAGCAACCGGAACTGGCGGCGAAGACGTCACCTCAATGTCTGGTTGGCTCACGGCTAGCGGGTCTTCACTCTCGCTGCCGCTATCGTTCTCATCGTTGCTCTCTTTGGCTGGGGCTGCACTGCCTTGCGTCTGCGGCTCTGCAGAGAAACGCGAGCCCAGAATTGGCGATGGAGCCGCGGCATGAACTGGATCGCTGTAATCTGCATCATTTCGTGGAGACTCCGCAGTCGCTTTGGCGGTAACTTCCTGTTCCCTGACGTTCGTAGGGACCTGAGGAACACTGACCCGCCCAGTGAGGTCCGCTTGCAGCTGGGAGTAATAGGCTGTGTTGGCGGTCTGTGGAACGGCGGCTTCCAGCACGGAATCAGGAATATCTGAGAACGAATCGTCGTAGTCTTCCAAATTTTGGCGGCCGGACTGTGTTCTCGCTCCATCTTCAGCACGCGAGACGGAGTGAGGCGTTGCAGCCGTAATCTGTGCTTCTTGTAAAGATTTGCGTGCGATAACTTTCCCGAGAGGTTCAGCCCGCTTCTTCGGCGACACTGACTTTGGCGAAGGAGAAGACTGCTGTTGAGTAGTGTCACGGGCCTTGACTGGTGATGAACTTCTCGCACTGCGGCTCGGGGGAGATGCTGACACATGAGATCGCACGCCCGGGCTAGACTTGTACAGGAAGTCGAGTATGCTGAGACCGTCATTCTGCTGCTGACTGTCGTTTTGCTGTCCTTGTCGGAGAGACTCCAACGTCCGGCTGACAATGCGGCTTGTTGTCTCGCCCATCTCGGGCAAGTCCGAGCGCGGCATGTTGATGCTCGTTTGCAAGGATTCCATCCCGATCATGCTAAAGTCTTCTCCTTGCGCAATCGTATCCAGGTCGCGAGGGTGAGGAGCACCGTTATCGCTCATTTCATATCCGGCATCAGACTCATCTACGGCATCTGTAACAGCTTCAGTCGGAACAACTTCGATGTCGGTGTCCTCATCAGCAGCAGTGAGCTCGCTCTGAGCCATTTGTGCCTGATAGGCATTCCGAACGGCGGGCTCATCTTGTACGAAGGGCGACTCCACATTGGAAAAATGTATTCCGTCCTCAGGCTGGGGTTGACCGCTCGAAAGCCGGAGCAGATTGGGGTCATGCCGAGAAGCATATGTGTCTGGAGGGTTAGTATCTGAGACAAATTGGTTCATGAAGAGCGCGAGCTTACCTCTTTTAGGGCTTCTTTCTGGTAGTGCATCTTCTTCTTCGTAATCTAGTGCAGGAGGGGTGTTTTCTTCTCCTGTGACACTCTCATTCAAAGGCTCGTCAAAACCCTCGGCATAATCGTCACCGCCAGCGGCTGCTTGAGCAATATCTTCATAGGCATCCTCCTCAGTTTCTGCAGGCGCGTCGACATCGTCAAGGGGAGGGTTGTAGTTGACCACTTCGGTGGGATTCACAATAGTCGCCAGCTCGTCTTCAGAGACATCCTCTTCATGAACCGGTGCATTAAATTCCTCGTGGCTCTGGTTCTGCTCGATACCGTATTCTCCAGTGCGGGCAGAAGCGCGTGGTGTCTGGTCTTCGTCTATCTCGCCATCGAACGCGGCCGGAGCGTTGGCGCGCCCAGGACTGACAACCTCCTGATCGGCAAACGCGTTCGCATTGCTAGTGGGGGTAGCATCCGCTTCGTTGTCGTACATGTAATAGTCATCTCCACCGCTGGGGGCGTCGTAAGCAAAATGTTCAGGGCTGTTGTTGACCTCGATGCGTCGTCTGCGGACGGGGCTTTCTTGCCCCGGCCGACGGGGCGTCTGGACGTTGATCATATCAACGGAGGAGAGACTCGTGGGTGCGGGTGACGCAGCATCGCGCGTCGTTTCGACGTGGCTCAGACTTCGGGTGGGACTTCGGGCGGGACTGGGACTTGGCTGGCTATCGAAACGGAGCGGATCAGGAGAGGCAGAGGGGGCAGCAGTGGCGGCAGCAGCAGCGATGAAATCCAGCTCCTCGCGCTCGACAATGACCGCCATCTCGTCCGGCGTCAGGGCTTGCCGGCGCGGCCGGCCGCGACCGCGCCTTCGCTGTCGAGAGTCTGTGATAGAGTCGGCGATGGAATCGACATCGCTGCTCAGGAAGGCCGCACCTGCTGCTTTCTTGGGCGTGTTTTTTCTAGCCGTAGATCGACTGGAAGTCACACTTTTGGGCGTCGGCCGTGGCGTCGGCCGTGGTGTCCGCTTGATGGGGCTGATCAGGGCGGGAGTCGCATCCTCCGACGCGAGCTCGTCCAGTATGTCCACCGTGTATGCCTTGGGCGTGGCAGCGCGCGGCTTCCGTCCTCGTTTAGGGGTGGGCGTGCCTGGCGCGCCCGGGCTGGCACTAGCTAGCTTCTTCCTGCTGCTTGTGCTGGCTGCAGGAATCGGCGTGCCGGACCGACGGGGGCGCCCCCGGCGAGGCTTGGGTGTGGCGAGCTCGCCATTTTCTGGGGTTTCTTCATCGTCAGACAAGCCGCGCAGTGGAATTATTGTTGTCGTTGTCGTTGCCGTCGCCATTGTCACCCTTCGAGTGGACGGCTTGGCACTCGACTTGGTAGGGGAAGAGCTTCGTTGGCGCCGGCGGACGGGAGCTGTTTTAGTGGTTGAAGACGCTTTTGGCGTGGGAACATCGGAGGCGGTGAAGAGCCGGCGGCTGACTTTGTCATCGTTTCCGCCAAAATAGTGCATTCCAGTCCCTTCAAGCTCCTCCTGGCCGTCTTCCGTCTCCACAGTGACGCGAATCTTGTGGGGCGAGATGCCGCTGCCAACGTCGAGGTGAAACGTCTGCTTGCGCGGCGAGGAATAATCATAGGGATATGTCGACGGCTTCACGTCGCTCTTGTTTTCGAGGGAAAGGAAACTTCCGGACCGCTGGCTCCGCGTGATGCGCCGCGCCGCAGAAGATAATATCGACAAGGCGACGGTTTCATCGGCCGACTCGTTCAGTGGGTCCGGCGAGGACGCCGAAGACCGCAGCGGCGATTCCATGGCTGGCGGCCGCTTGGTGGGCTCGATCAGACGTCACGCAGCTGCGTGGCGCGTAGAAACGACAGACAATGCCGGCAAGACCATATATGAGGAGGATGGGATAAGAAGCGATGATATAGATCGTACGAGACCGATGCGGTGTAGGCGTAGAGCGATTGCGAGCCTGACAAAATGCGAAATCAATCTCTGATGGCAGGGATGGAACAATTGGTGGATAGGTAAAATCTAGTAGAGGAATGCTGGGGGCTGCCGTAGAGAGCGGGAAAATGAAGTTCAAAACGCGTTATCGCGAGAATGAAGGCGGGGGGACTAAGAGCGACATCCAGAATATGGAAATGATGTCTTTTGGCGGACGTTGAGGCACTGTTTAAGACGTACAAAAACGTGAGAGAAGCTTGGGCCACCTGTGCAAAACGCGAATGCCTGACTGAGCTGGCTTGTTTACTATGTTTCCAAAATTGGGTTAGCTCCACCTACGCGCCCCACCTTTTCCTTCCCTGCTACGGAACTATTTAATATTCCGCACTTTAAGGAAAGTGCGATATAGGTCACGTGAAAATAATGATAACTGGCCCCCAATAGATGCACAGGCGATAACTATTGCCGGCTCTATCTATTCTTACCGCTTGTAGAGTAATTCCCACTTAATTCCCACTCCATCTCCAGCGACTGGCCGCTGGTGAATTACTAAACAATTCTTGCAGCTCTCGTTCATTCTAACTCGCTGGCGCACTCTAACAAGACTTACATATGCAGAGCCGACTGGGTGCCACCCTCTGGGAAGACGCCATCGCTGCACCAAATGGCACCGGATCGGGGTTTGTGCGGGGGAAAAACAAGCTTACCCGGTCTGAGACTTACAGAGAAGGAGGGAGTGCAGCGCATTGCTCCTCTCGCAGAAGACAATACAGACAAGACATCCCGATCCAAAGCATAGCGTATTACTTACTTCATAGCGCTTCTGCGGTCGAAGATGCGAGTCATATGTCTATTGTCTATTAGTAACCATGGATCGACCCTCCTCGGCTCGAATTCGCCTTTCAATGCCAAACCGTTCGATTCAATTTGGATGGTGTCCTCTCATTACTCCCGTCTGCCTTTTGTGACACCCTTTTCCAAATGACGTGATCAGTCTAAGGGCCGTCATACGCCAGCATCGCTGGCCAGTCGGCTTTGGATATGTCAGATATATTTGAAATCAGTTTTATTTCCTATTTCTAACCTCTGGGCAGACAGCGGCTCTACTGGAGACTATAAAAGGGGACTGATGACATCGTACTTGTCCTATGAACGCATCTTCTTTCCTCTGATACAGCTTCATAGCTTAGATCCAATTGAGCCCAAAAATACAGGCATACTTCTATTTTATTTTTCTGGCTGTTTCTTTAAAGAGTCTATAGAATACCGTGAGGCATTCAGTCCCTACCGAGGTCGCTCTCTGCCAACAAGGCCGTCTTAGCCTTTTAGCATTTTGCATCTCCTTGCACCCTCTATCCCGTGAAGACACAAACCCCCTAGCGTAGCGGACAACCATGGCCGACGAAGCTCCCGTGGAGGTGCCGCGCGGCGACGTCGTGGCCAAGCTCAACTTTTACGTTCCGCCGGCCGACGGCAGCGCGCCGTTCAACTATGTGGACACGCCGCCGCCGGGCCAGCCGCAGAACAACTACGGCACAGAGACGCGCGACGTGCTGATCCGGGACGTGCGCGGGCGCGAGGCCGAGTTCGGCGCCTCACCGGCGTCGCTGGACAAGCACGCCTTCCTGGTGGTGCAGGGCGAGCCGCCGTCGGCCGAGGTGGACTTTGCCGACGACGAGTCGATCCGCCGCAACTACTACCCCGAGGTTGAGGCGCTGCTGCTCAAGCACGTGCCGGGCGCCACGCGCGTCGTCTTCTTCGACCACACGGTGCGCCGCGCCAAGCCCGGCGGCCAGCAGACGCCGCAGAACCGCGGGCCCGTCAACCGCACGCACATTGACCAGACCGCCCACGCCGCCGCCCTGCGCGTGCGCAAGCACCTGCCACCCGACGAGGCCGAGCAGGCCCTGCGCGGTCGCTACCGCATCATCAACGTGTGGCGCCCGCTCAACAAGGGGCCCGTCGCCGCGTCGCCCCTGGCCTTTGCTTCCTCCGTCACTGTGCGCGACGACGACGTCGTCACCGTCGAGCACCGCTACCCGCCCGAGAAGAACTACATCGGCCAGACCGCCGCCATCCGCTACCACCCGGACCAGGAGTGGTACTACCTCTCCGGCATGACCGGCGACGAGCGCCTGCTGCTCGAGTGCTTCGACAGCGAGGGGCTCAACCCCGACTCCGGCGTCCAGGGCGGCCGCCTCGGCCACACCGCCTTTGACGATCCGCGGACGCCAGCCAACGCCGAGCACCGAAAGAGCATCGAGGTGCGGACGCTGGTGTTTGGTCCGTGAAATTTATAAAAATTTCCTTCATCTATGAAGGCATGAAATGGATATGATAGGTATGAATGGATATGAACGACTGTGAATATGATCTCAGGGGATAGTAGCTGTGTATTTATGTGGAAACACTCTTTATGTGATATTAGCAACCAAAAAAATTAAAGAAATAATTTAGTTGTCAATAATTTTCTGAAAATTCAATAACATAAGTAACATGTGGGCAATGTAGCAACACTGTGGTCATTGGCACCTATTACTGATAAGAGATTACTTGGAAAGTAACCGCTGTCCATATATCAGATGTAGACAAAGTGCAACAATACTATGTGAATAAGCCAAAATGCTGTTTATTGGAGATATTCTTTAATAATGATCTGCCGAGCTCCTATAGACGGACGCGATTTAAATCCCAATGATCCCCTCCCCATGTATTAACTCCAGCAAAGACGTTCGTGTCTGAGACGAGAACGATGATATCTGTAAAATGAATATAAAAAAAGGCAGAACAGCAAGCCCAAACAATGGGACAAAAAAAAAGACAGATGCCGCATCCTGATCGAGCAGTTGGGGATCTTCACTCTAAAAAGGGGAAAATATAGTAAGGAGATCAAAACGCACGAGGCCAAAAGCGAGAAAAGAGAAAAAACCGTGGAGACATCAGACAATACACATGAAAAAAAAAGATTAATTCCCATCCATCTTTCCCAAAAAAAAAGAAGCAAAAAGAAGCCTGCTCCCGAGACACCAATGAGCCACAGGAACCAAGGAGAAGAACACAGAGCGAGCAAAAAGAAGAGGAGAGGCAAGAACTATTGGTTCCGTTTCCTCTGGGCTCGCGTGTTGCTTCCTTGGCGGCTCATCACGGCGCCGCCCTGGCTGCTCTGTCGGCTCATGGGTGTGGCGTGCAGGGCGGACGAGGACGCGGCTGCAGTGCCGGCGTTTGTCGAGCTCGCTGCGGCGGCAGACGAGTGGTGGTGGTGGCTGGGGGTAGTGGGCTCGTCGCGTACGCTGCTGGTGGGCAGGCGCAGGTCCTTCCGCAGCTGGCCGTCCTCCGGGTGGACGTAGCCCTCGCGGCGGTCGTGGCGCAGGTAGGCGGCGTAGCGGCTGTCGTGGGGCGCGAAGGCGGTAGCTTCGAGGACTTTGCGGCCGCCGTGGGCGTTGTCAAAGTTGGAGCCGGGCCCGTGGGCGCGCTCGTACTGGCGCAGCAGGCGGATGACGGCGAGATCGGAGCCGACATCGTCAGGCGACAGCGTGGCGGGGGTGTTGGCGTCGATCTTGGAGTGGGGCTTGGCGTAGTTGCTCATGAACATGGGCGGCATCTTGGGCTCGTTGGCCGCGAGCTTCTCCAAGTTGCTGGGCATCTCAAAGTTGGTGAGGGCTTCGAGGCCGACCAACCGGTCGTCCACAAAGTTACCGTCGCGGTCCTTGGCTCCCTGCTGGTGGCGGTCGTGGTGATGGCTGTTGGCGCCACCACCGGCGCCGCCACGGGTGCTGCGCGTGGCATACGACGGCACACGCTCCATGCCGACGGCGGCCGCCGGCGTAGCGTCGCGATCGTGGTCGCCGTCTTCGTGGTCGCCCGACTCGGTATCGGACGCCGACGAGACGATCTCGCCGTTGCTGTTGACCTTGGTGCGGTGCGACAGCAGATATTTGTGCGACGCGAGCGCTGCCGCGTTGTATGTCATCGCCAACTCCTTGTCCGTGAAGAGCTTGTCAATGCTGTAGACGGGGCCGGTGACCCTGCGGTAGGCTAAGCGGTCGCCGTGCCAGAAGGGCGTGGTGCCGTTAGCATCTGCGCGCCGTTGCGGGGCTGGCGAGCCGTCGTCATCGGCACCGTTCCTCTTGCGCTTGCGGGCATCGCCGATACCTGCCAAATCGTCGGCAGTCTGCCGTAGCCGCGTGGTTCGCTTGCTGTGCGTGCCGCCGGGGCTAGATGGGTTGGTGATGGAGAACTGGTTGGGATGGAGGAGCAGGGCTGAGGCGTCGGAGATCTCGAGGGCTTCTTTCTCTTTCGTCAGGCGCACCTTCTTGGCTGTGATGGCGTTGGTGAGGCGGTCGCGGAGCGTCGCCGCAAGCTGTCGGTGTTCCCGGTTGGCGACGTCGGTCTTGAAAATGTGCGTGTTCTTGTGCTCTTGTGCCTTCTTCTCGAATTCGTACTAGTGAAGAGAAAAAAAAAGTTAGCTACGAAATCGCTATACACACAGGCGCCGCTGTGTCCGCATGTCTGGGTGGCTTACCTTCTGCTTGGTCAATTCAGCGTCTCGCTCTTCAACAAGATCTTCAATCTCTTGTATCCACTGCTGAAAGGTGGGCCCAGCCATTTCCAATAAGCCACGGCCACCACCACGGCCGTCTGGATCAGGGTCTCTGTTGAATTCCCTGTCCCGGCTGTGGCGGTCTGGGCCGAGGAAGTCGAGCGGTCGATCTGCATAGGGGTCGAGGCGCATGACAAGGTTGGTGTCGATTTGAATTTTCTGCAGCTGCTCGCGGTAGGTCATGTCCCGGTCTCTGCTGAACTTATCAGAGAGAGCAGCAAGACGGTCGGTCAGGAGCTGACGCTTTTTGTCGCGCTTCGACTGACTCGGGCCTGGAGAGGTATTTGCGCGTCGGTCTACCCGCTGATCGGCGTCATTGCCGAGCCCAGCGGGAGGGTTGGCTTCTGTCGCAGCCATCGCAGGGGTACAGACGAAGCGATGCTCGCAAAAGCAAACAAAGAAAAAGAAGGAGAAATATAAGAAGGAAGGGAATTGAGAGTCGAAATCGGTGATCTCGGCTAGGGATGTGTCGTTCTAAACAAGAGACGCTGCAGGCGACGACTCGGCACTGAGAGAGCCAAAACAGGTCGCTTAAGCAGAAGAATGGAAGATGGGGGGAGGAAGGATAGGAAAGTCGTAGTATTTTGTCGAATGCTGTCGGATTCTCTCAAAAAGAGCCTGCAGCCTGAAATAAGGTCCAGACGAGGTAGAAACAGGTTTGGCTTGTCGTAGTTCTCTCTGATCACCTCGGTGACTTAGACGGAGAGAAGAGAAGATGCGAAAAGAGGAGGGCAGGGAAGCAAAAGGACGACGAAGGGAACCGCCCTCTTTTGCTTTTGCTCCGTCTAATAAAAAGACGAAGAACGGAGAGATAAATAAGAATGTAAGCTGAACTAGCTCCTCATCGGGAGATTAAGAGCAGAAGAAAGCATGGAGACAACTGCGAGAGTAGAGAGCAGAAAAAAAGAGGTGTTGTGGAAGGGGAAGAGAGGAAAAAAGACCTGTGAGAATTGCGTGTAAGAAAATCGGCGCTTTCCTCAGTCTGGTGTGTTGGTGTGTGCCTCTCTGGCTCTCTCGCTCTTTCCTCTTTCTCCTAGTGTCAGTTGTCAGTCCGTGTGTGGCTCCTTCTTTTTTTTTTGCTCTTCTTCTTAGTGCTTGCCAGCTGATACCCACCTACAAGCAACACACAAACAAGGCCCAAAAGCCACTGAGTGTCAGGCTGGTCGTGGCTGTCGGCTGGCGGGCGTTAGCAGCGACGGTGATTGGCTGCGTTGCCAAGGCAGTTTATACACGTACTAGCCCCGCGAGAAAAAAAAGTGGTCCCACTTCCGGAAATGGCAAATATCTTCTTCCGCAGTGCTGGAGAGCAGATGAGAGCTTGAATGAAGGGTTGCAAATAGACGGTGATGATGCAAAGGATTCAATTGGGTATGCTTCTTGTATATCTCAGGAGTTTGTATGTGCGTAGGCAATGCTTGAGGGACCCTGCAAGCCGGTTGCATCATGCGCTTATGCTTAATTGTCGCGATTCACGAGAGATGCATGCTATTAGACGGTTGCTGTTGTGGCGTCTGTGGCGGTGCGAATTTTCAAAATCCCACTAAAAAGACGGCACCATTCGTCACGTCCACTACAAGGGCGTATAGTCAAGAACGATATCCCGGAGAACCAGAGCTTGTAGCTCTCTAAACACGATTTGGGACGAGCATAGATTCTTTTGGGACATAATCACAGCACCGGTTGCCTCTCCTGTCAAAAGATTGCCTGCTGTAGCCACACGACACACGACACACAGCTGCGAGCAACTTGAAGTCCTCTTCCTCCGTCAGACGAGCTCAACTTGACGAGCATAATTTGTCTTTCTCAGCGTTTGTCCTGCGAGAAAACTTCTAAATACGATAGTATACATATACGTCTACACGCATTCATGGAGAATTTGTCCATTCAAGACCCCCCGCCGCCCGGGGGTCCGGGTGGACCACCCATGCGCCCGCCCCCGCAGCAGCCACAGCTCCCCGCGCAGATGTTCACAACGGCGGCACAGCTGCTCGATCTCACAGACAGTATGTTCCTGCAGACTGACTAGGAGAGAAATATGCAGAAGCTGACAGAGACCGCTGCGATCTGCAGAGAAGCTTGTTGTTGTCCTCCGTGACGGACGCAAGGTGCTGGGTGTCTTGAGGACGTGGGACCAGTTTGGTATGACAATACACAAAAGCAGCTTGGAAAGAAAAATTGAACCTAGAAAAAAACAATCTGACCAGCTATTTTTCCAGCCAACTTAATATTGCAGTCTGCCGTTGAGCGGACGTTCCTGCCGCCAGGCGCCTTCGACCCGTCCGCCGCGCCCGAGAGCGCAGCCGCAGGCCGCGGGCTGTACGCCGACGTCCCCCGTGGCACCTACCTAGTGCGTGGCGAGAACGTGCTGCTCCTGGGTGAGATCGACCTCGACCGCGACGACGAGGCGCCGCCAGGCCACGACAAGATCGACGCCGACCACATGGCCGCGCTGGCCAAGGCTAAGAAGGCCGCTGACAAGGCCGTCGAGCGGACGCGCGTCAAGAAGCTGGCGGGGCTGGGCTTCGAAGGCGAGAACATGGGCGAGATCCTTCTGTAGAGATCTCGAAGAAACAGAAGTGGGAGAAGAAAAAAAGAAAAAACGTGAAGGAAAAAAAAATGAGAAAGAAATGGGCAGCTGGTAAAGCCATGAGGCAATGTGTATGCATTTATCCAGCGAGACCAACGACATCCGTTTAAAATCGGAGAGACAGAGACAACAGAAAAATGGATAGCAGAGCAGCAGAGGAGCAACTTTTTGCTACCGATAGGCGCGGATTGAGAGCCGCTCAGCCTACGGACATGCCAACAACCGAACTTTGCGGTTGCTGCCGCGGCATCACCTCTTCTTTTGATTTTGATAGCGCAGACCACAGAACCGCCTATGTTTTGAGAAAGAAATGGCGATGGTCAACAAACCAGAAAAATAAATTAATATAAATATAATACTTCAAAAACGAAGCTATAAACAAAAAAAAGGGGGGGGGGACAGAAGTACAAGCACATATTATTTCTGGGGAGACTCTGGTTGCCGGAAAAGCCCAACCTACGACAGTAGCCTCCGCCTTCGCGCCCACTATGAAGACCCTTCCTTTCCTCTCCATTACAGCCCGGGCGTGAACCCCTCCACTTTTGCGTTCCACTCGGCCGGGAAGTGCGCGCCTGGGCTGCCGTCCCAGCCGCCGGCCAGCATGGCCACCGCCAGCAGGAACGCCCCGCTGCTCGGCAGGTACGGCGTCGGTACGCGGCTGCCGCCCGTCGGGTAGCCGGCGTCGTCAAACGTGAAAGCTGGGTGCAGCAGGTACGCGACGGCCTGCTGCACGTCGCCGAGCCGGAGCGCGTTCATGGCCAGCAGCGGAAAGTCCCAGCCGTACGAGTCCTGCAGGTGCCAGACCTCGCGGATCTTGCGGGCCGTGTTGGCCACGACGGTGAGGTTGAGGGCGTCGCCGGTGCCGTTGGGTGGCGGCGGCAGCCAGCCGTAGACGCCGGCCAGCGCCGGGTGGTCCGTGATGGTGGCTGGGTCGGTCCACATGCCGGGGACGCCTTCGTAGACGGTAAAGGTGCCGTTCTCGACGGGCAGCGGCGCCAGCTTGTCGCGCACGGCCGCCCAGGCCGCCGGCGCGGTGCGGTTCTGGCGCTGGCGCCAGCGCACGGCGACGTCGAGGCCGAAGCGCCAGTAGGCCAGCTCGAACGTGGGGTTGACGGTGGCGTTGGGGCTGCCGGTCTCGGACACCGGGTACAGCGGCGGGCCCAGGTCGTAGCGGCCCGTCGTAGCGTTGAGAAAGGCAAAGGACGCCATGAAGTCGGCCGTCGCCGCCACGACCTCGTCCCACGCCCGCAGCGTCGAGGCGTTGGGGAACGCGCGGTAGTACAGCTCGGCAAAGTACAGCGGGTGGGGCTGCTGCCACACCAGCAGCGAGTTGATCTCCCCCGGCGCGCTGCGGCCCGTCGGGTCGCTCATCTTGCCCCACCGCGCCCCCTTGTACCCCTGCTTCTTGGCGCGTTCGTATGACGACGGCAGGAACCGCGTGTAGAAGTCGGGCAGGCTGCGGGTCAGCAGGTCGAAGCGGCTCCAGCGCGCAAAATGCGCGAGGTGCCAAAAGGCCATTTCCAGCTGGACAGGGAGTCAGCACGTTATCTGACAGACGAGATCATGACGATAAGAAATGAGAACATACGTGGAACTTGCCATACCAGCCATTGTTCACGAGGCCTAGGTAAGTTTTTTTTGTTAAGACATTTGCTTTCTGAAATAACATTTCTCGTTCTTGCTTTTCAAACATGGAGCTTACCAGATTCTATAGAACAGGAGAGTCAGCAAGCAGTTTAGGCGGCATACAAATAAATGAACAAAGTATAGGAAGAAGAGCGTGGATCGTACCTTGTGGCGGGTTGGTCGCCGCAGAGTTGACCACCGTCAGATACTGCGACAGGATGGTCCGCCGCTGGAGCTCCTTGGCGTCCGACACGTTGGCCGCGGCCGACAGGTCGACGAACGCCCCGGTCGTCCAGTAGTCGGACCACCAGTCGGTGGCCTCGTCGGTCAGTGCCGCGTAGGTGATGGGCACAAAGTCGCCGGCGGTGGCAAACGAGACGACGAACAGGATGTCCGTGGAGTTGCGCACGTGCAGCACGTAGCGGCTCTTGGAGCCGGGCGTGGGCCCCGTGAAGCGGCCCGGGTTGTCCCACTGGATCTGGGCGTAGTAGGACGTGGTGTTGCCCTGGTCGTTTGCGAGGGTGCGCTGGATGGTGGCAAAGTAGGGGTCGAAGAAGGCGTCGACAATGTCGTCGTCGCCCGTCTCGTTGTAGACGCCGACGAAAGGGGCATCGAACTTGTTACGGTCCGGGTAGGGGAAGTCCATGAACAGGCCGAGCTCGCCGGTCTTGAGCAGGTCCGACGTCACGCTAATGCCGATCATGTCCTGCTCCGGGTGGGCCCAGGTCTCGACGGCGACAGAGGTGTTCTTGTAGACGAAGCTGGACTTAAGGCTGCCAGTCCATAGGTCGAGCTCCTGGTGGGCCTCCTTCAGGTCGCTCTCAGTGACGGTCACGTTGTCGCCGAAGTCGAGGCCAATACGGGCTAGGTTCAGGCGCTGCGGGTTCTGGATCAGCCACTGCGAGATGTCGGCTTCGGCCGGGTTCGGCTGGTCGTAGTTGACGAGGCGGCCATGCGTGTTCCAGTCAAGGCCGGTGAAGTCTGGAGAAGGTCAGCCTTCACACTGCAGCTTTGTTATTGTCTCCTCTCTCTCCCCTTCTGCAGATAGGTACCTACCCGAGGGCGACGTCTGGTTGGCCGTCTTCGGCAGGCTGAAGTTGTGCCAACCCCAGGTCGAGAGGATGGCGAAAGGCTCGAAAGTCTGCAGGCCGGTTATGTCTGCACCAAAGGCGAGGTTCCCGTTGCCGACCTGCAGTGGCGTCGTCTTGGAGCTGGCGTTGCGGCGGACATTGAAAGACTGCACAATCTTTTGCCGGGGGATGTTCGATTTGGCTTCTACAAAAATGCCACCATTTCCAGGGGGAAGCGGCACCAGCGCAGCAGCAAGCGTGTAGAGAAGCTGGCGATACATCCTGAGATTATCTATCCAGAGGCACTACCTACTACAGGCGCTCTAGGTCTTCAAACAGACAGGGCAGACTGCGACAATCCTTCTATCACTCTACACCAATTGGAAGATCAAAGTGCGCAAATCGAGTCTTTCGAAGAGATGCGCTGGATTCAGACGAAGATCCTCCACGAAGATAGACAGACTCGCAACCAGGCTCGCGGGAACTTCGAGCCGACAAAGCTCATCTGCTTTCCCGTGGCTCCTTTTTAAGAGAAAGCCAGGCTCCAATTTGCTTGCAATTTCCAGGCCAGCGGGACGCCATATTCAACCTAAATGAAAGAAACCACACATACGTAATGAACGCCCTGAATACCCAACTTAGCCGCTGTCCATGATGGCAATGAGTGGCGTCTCGGCGGTGGTCTTGGTGCGTGCGGTCAGATAAACCAAAAAAAAAAAAAGTAAGAATAACATTTCGCTTGAATTGCAGTCCCATATCCAAATTCTGCAAAAAGGGGACTCTTTTGTCACGGAAGATAGATGTCATTGGGCGCGCTTCCACTTCCGCTTCTGTGAATTGAGGCTATTCGGAGAATCTGCTGCCGGTGGCCGTCATATTCTCTCTGCCTTGTCATAGAAAAAGCAGCATCACTTAATACGGGCAATATGGCATTTCTCGGTTTTAGAAATATATCACTTGCAGAGATAACACTTATTATTTCAAAAATGGTCTATCAGAGAGTTCGTTGGCTGGGTCTTACTACTAGACTTAATAGCAGCTAATAAGTGAGTGAGAAAGTGTTTTGCCAAAGTCCAGCAGCGCTGAGGACACAGCTAAGCAGTCCACGACCGACTCCCTTCCCTCCATCATTAATTATTAGAGCACAGCACCTACAATGCGAGGAAGTGCTAACTGACAAGATAGCCGGACTCGCCACCTACTCTACAGGTGCAATAGGTACAGCACCGCCGGTGAATCCGTTCTCTTTTCCTAAGATCCAGTACCGACTTGTTTACCCGCACCCCGAGCTGTGCGGTCGGAGGTAGCTGTGAACGCAGGATTTTGATGTACTTAAGTATATGATTACCATATCTCGAACGTCTCTTCTTCTACACCTCTCTCTCTCGCGTTCCCCAATAGTCTACGATAGGAATCAGAATCGTGATTGATGGATCCCAGAATAAAGCCTTCCCCGCTGATGAGGGACCACCGATGATGCGGGCCTTCGCGCAAGAGGCATAGCTCATGTGCCCCATCAATAACGCATAAGACATCGCCAATCGCGGCTTCTGATGGTGCAACACCCAAGTTCCCACTATCGTCAAGAAAGAGCCGACAATTGTACAAAGCCCTCGTCGACATACTCGAAGTTTTCTCGACTGACCATCCCGTGGCCTCGACACATGGTTCTGCGAAATACATCTGCGTCGAAGACTGATCATGTAAGTGATGGATGGCATGGGTCTGCAAAGGGAACCGGACAGGTAATACTCGCTGAAATCGACCAAGGCGTTGAAGTCTACTTACTGTCGCCAGTATAGCCTCTAGGAAGCAGAGGTGTGCTAATATCGAGACCCTCTTCCGATAGCAGGCGCCTCAGCGTATCCAAGCAGCTATCATGCGATGCTTCGAAGTCGAAGGTAGCGCCGAGGGTTGCGATCCTGCCGTCACGAAAACCCTTGACGGTCAAGACCGGGTGGTGGAGGTGATCAGCCCCGGCTTCGTTGGATCGGCAGCATCCTAGGACACGTAGATCTACCTTGAAGCTAGGGGCTTGGTCATAATATGTGAATTCCTCGCAGCCCAAAACTCGCCGGCATCATGAGTGCGGCTCCAGTCGGGAATCCAGGAAGCCAGGGCCTTGTACCGGGAATGGGGGTGGCGGACGGACTGGAGTAATGTGAGTTGTTCTGTCTGGAGCAAGTAAAGCCCAGCAGCCGTGTATACCATGACTGTGGTGTGGTTGTAATTCGCGAGGTTCCCAATACGCCCATCGTTATCTGCCATAGAGAGTATAGCGAAGAATTTATCCCGAGGATCCGTCGCGTTTGTGTGCCGTGTTCGTCGGAGAAGCTCGTGGAGATGGAAGACTTCCTCGGCAGACCCAATAGAGAGAACATACGGAATTCCAGATCTATAATCGATGTCTTCCGATCTTGACCCGCACAGATGGACGGAGCGCGAGGCGAAAACGTCCCAGTCCGCCGAATGTCTTCCACACAGGATCGTGACCCCGTCCGTGGCGTGAAAACCCTCTTGAATCACCCAGACCCGACTGTACCAGGGACGATAGAGAACTGCCTTTGCAGCCTGTACCAAGGCAGGCTCACGAGTAGCGATGTCCTTATCTCTCGGGTCTTACATCCCCTCTGGATGTTTGTCGCAAACTTGGGCGATATGTTCAAACAAACGACTACTGCTCTCATCCTCTTCTCCAATATACACTAAGACATGAGCAGCAGCCGAGAAGATCTTGCCCATGTTGCGAACCTGCCTAGTGCGTTCGTCATTGTCCGCTTGATTGATGCAAAGCGCATCTATCCACACGATTCTCGTCTTGTCAGTGTCCCTGAGTCGCCGAAGAGCATCGTAGCAGTTGGATGTGACCGGGAAATCGTAGAAGCTGTCGACTACGATATTCTTAAGCTTTTTGGGGTCTCCCCAGGTATAAGAAATATCTTCATATTGCAGAGATGGGTCGGACATCATCTTGTGCACCAGTCTGCAACGGAGGCTCGTTGACTCATACGGTCCGGGTTCGAGCTCGACGACACGGATTTCACCATTCTGAAGCTGGGAATAGCGATAAACCGCAGCCATAACAAACTATTGATACTGACTTGTGCTACGTTCCAGTCAGGACAAGATATGGTCAATTAGGTACACTGGTTTCGCACACAGCTATAGTTTTTTTCTAGTTATAGAGATACAAAATAAGGCGCTTCTTTATTGTGAAGAATAACGAAGTATGGAGTAACGTACATAGCTAGCGTAAGTTTGAACATGCTGTTGCGGGCCGCTAGAGAAGGCGGCTGTCTCAATCAGGAAATGTAGGACAGCAGGCTCGCTGCTGATTGGCCCCGCCCTCGCAGCCCTTTTAGCGACCGCATATAAAAGTTAAAGACGAAGATGTATGATTCTAAACTTTACTGTATATGGCGAAAAAGAGCATGTGACGATCCAACCGTTGAGGTGGTAGTACAGCTAAAATTTAAGACTTTGTCTCTCTAACAAGCGACATGTAGATTAGGGAAAGAAACAGCGGAGCGATATTCTCCAAGATGACGCCAGACGAGGAAGAGAATCCAACCAAGAGGATAGGGCATTTCAGTTATGGCAACCCATCCTCTACCTTCTTCCTCTCCGCTTGCAGGTTCAATGATTCCCAAATTATTTCCCACCTTCCCCTTAGCTGATCCCATCGGGCGACCGACAGCAGCAAGACCAGAAGCAGCACTGGTAGTGCGGTGACGACGTAAACCCAAAACTGCTCGTGCCCCGGAGAATAATTGTCGGACATGCTGAATAGGGTGGCAACCCAAGACAACGGCACGAAGACTAGCGCGATGTAAGTTAGTTGGCTGACATTGGCAGCCTCGTGCACCGAACGCTGTGAGTCGAGTAGCTGCACCATCGATGTGGCCACAGGGATCATCTGCTCGAGCGAGTGGCCATAATATTCTAGATGTGAGACTATGTAGCTTATGTCCTTCAGCATTATACTCCACAGTTGCTTGTTTGCCTCTTGCTCGAGCCAGTAGCCAATGAACTCGGTAAGAAGTCTCAGCTTGTGTTGGCTCTGTGCCGTCCGACGCCGCCAGCGTTGGAGGTCCACAATATCGCTGTCATGTAGTCGACTCTGGATGTCGTGCAAAGAGTATTCGTAGTATTTAACGTAGCGACTCATGACGTGCGTGTAAAGGATCCACTCGGCTAGCATAATTCGCATTGGGTAGTAGCCAAGACTTAAGATGCTTGGTTGGGTAGTAGTAAATCCAGGAGGTGGGTTGCGAAAGTAATTGAGCAAGCTGCTGAGCATTGAGCTTTTATCCCAGGAGCGATCTTCTTCGCCAGACGTAAAGGACACGAAAGACGTCGGTTGCGTGAAATCTTCGAACCCTCCTTGCAAGGGTTTGGCTGAGTACAACTCCGGGACTCCTGACTTTCGCATGCCAACAAGCCTCTGGATGGGCGGGTCTACGAGGACGAGACCTGTTGATGTAAGAGACGTAGTCGACATGTGTTGCGGATCTTGAGGGGACATACAGATCCAAAAACTTTGGAATTTTCTTACTAGAATAGAGCAGCACACTCGAACGAGAGCAAGCTGTCGCCCCGACAGAGGAGGTAAGCGTCTAGCATTGCGGGGAACGTTCGAATCTGTTCTAAGAGCATAGGAAGAGCCCTTGAACGCGTCTGCGCTTCCCAAATCCATTACCTGCTGGTAGTGGATGTGGAGATAGCCCCGTTCGGAGATCTGAGATGGAAACAACGCAAGAGACGGGGGAGATGGTGCATTTTCGATGTCGTGAAAGTTAGTGACAACATGGTCCGCAAAGAAGATAGGGTCCACATCAAGTTTCTCGCCGAGAAGATTGATCAAGTGAGGTGTGATATTCTCCACGAATATAACTCGCCCACAATCTGTTGGAGGATTAAGCAACTGAGCTAGGTCAGCTCCAGTTAATGTAACAGGATTCTGTGGCGACCCGTTACCATGACAGTAATCTAGCATAATCACAGTGCTTGCATTGCTAGTTTCACATTTCAAATGGTCGACTAAACCAGCTATGCAAGGGTTCGTTTGTCTTCGAAACTCGATAAAGTCTTTATACGATTGATTTGCAAACTCCATAACCTTAGGAGCACCTCCAAGTATCTTCGAGATAAAGTAGAGTGTATAAAATATCGAAAATCGGCCTACGCTTTGCTACAAAGTTGGCGTTTATATGGGAAATACCCCTCAACTTTAAGATGCGGCTCTGTCAAGAACAATTCATGTTTCGTTATTGATGCCCTACCTAAGCATCAAGCCTCAACAAGGCAGATTCTGATTCTGATTTCTTCTTTTCTTCTTATTCTATTTTTGGGGGGGGGGAGGGGTGTGGGGGTTTGGTTCGCATGCGAACTTACAAGACAACCCCATGCAAGATGCCTTGCCTCCACGGATACAGCGCGTGCAAGCTCAGAAAACTGGCATCAACTAACAAATTATTCGTGGAGCCAGCGAGGTGTTGCACCTTTCTGCCGCTGGGAAAATGGTGGGTCCGCTACCTTGAAACTCTTCAATAGCTATCTTTATGTGTACGAGGGGATTACACAGCCTTGCGTAAGGAATCTTCTGTCTCCTTTTTTAATATTTCTAGTGTGGTCAGGCCTTATTAGACAGGTCAAGGCGATTGGGTCAGATTGTTTGATTCCTCCATCATTCCCCCACCAGAACATGAGTTGGCCTTCAGAAGCGGTCGACATTGCATAGCCACTAATAAGACATCATGACATCGGTACCCCGTGCGGGATAGGGAATGTGGCACAGAAATACCAACATGGAGCGACCCCGCTCTCCGCCTCGAGTTCAGCCTGGTTTTTGATGCCCAATTTTCACGATCCTTATCCTTCGAGGGCATGACCTGTGAAACAAGGAAGGCGTTCCTTCTGTGCCTAGCCTCTGCTCTGCTATGCTGTCTGACTTCCTGTCATTTAGTCGATCTGTACGAGCAGCTATTTGAGCTTCCTCACCGTCGTGGTTTAGTAACTTAAATAGCCTTTTTTGGTAGAACACGGCATCAGCTATATACCTTCGCGATGGGTTCCCAGTCGCCTGCTCGCGTCCAACCAGGAGAGGGTGATATTGAGAATATACCACTACGGACAAAAATCGATCGCATGATTCGCGAGACTGCTAGCCAGAGCGAAGACCCCGAGAGTCTCAAGCGCGCTTTCTTCAACAAAATCTGGCCCCAGCTGTCGGTTGAATACGATAAGATGAGGGAAAGTCTGATGAAGTTATGTCAATCCAGTCTCAGGCAGAGGGCGATTAGCTGCTGCGTCGAAGGCAGAACTAAGACGGCGGAATCTATAGAAAATTCACTAGGCCGACGCGAGAAGCAAGGACAAAAACAATTTCAGAGTTTCGATGCCGTATTCAACGAAATACACGACCTCGTTGGGCTTAGAATTGTGCTGGACTATCCATGCGATTTCGAGAACGCCCTTGACTTCATTCTGAAGAGATTTCATCAAGAGAAGGAACCAAGCGTTTTTTCTGCTCACCGCAAAGTGGGAAAGCTTTGGAAGACGTGGTTTGGTGCCTACCAGACTCACAATTGTCGTGTAAGCCTGCAAAGCGAAGACTGTGCAGACACTTCTCAGTATTGCAATGTGATGTTTGAAATACAACTCACGACCCTCGCAGAGTCCATGTACAACAAGTTTGCGCATGACTTGTTATACAAGCTTCACGCTGGACCTCTTACTCGCGAGGATGAGATGGTGATAGATTTGTCCCACGGTTTATCTCTTTGCTATGGACTTTGTGTGGTGTACATGAAGGATAAATTAGAGTCCACATGTAAGGAAGAGAGAGTAGGAGACAGTAAAGATGGATTACCAGCAGCCAAAGTGTCTGAAGCTAAAGTGGTACAGGATGTGGTGGTAAGCGGAGAGAGATGCTTCAGAGACTTGATAAGCATCGGCGGTCACTTCCAAGATCCTCCGAAGACACCTGAGACTGCCGCCGACAAATATTATTCCATAGACGATCTCAGACATTGGTTAAGCACAAAGTTAGAGAATATTCCACACCAGTTGTTATCCTTGGACAAAGAGCATCTACAAGTTATAGGAGAGCACCGAGACTTGGCGAAAGAACAACTCCAGGCCTTAAAGGACGTGGCCAAGCAGAAGCTGTCTGATAAAGAAGAACAATGTCACCAATTATTTCGTCTTATAACAGGCGAGAACGGCGCATCTTACGAGTGGTATAAGGATCGGGTGGATGATCGAGTACCCGGCACATGCCAGTGGTTCCTAAGACACGAGCACTTCCAAAAGTGGCTGGAAATGGAGTCAGGGCCACTGCTCGTCTCGGCGGACCCTGGATGCGGAAAATCCGTCTTGGTCAAGTACTTAATCGATGATGTGCTGCCACGATCAACAACAATATGTTACTTTTTCTTCAAAGACCAAGACCAAAACACGATCAATCAAGCCCTTTGTGCACTGCTGCACCAGTTGTTTGCCCGCCATCCTTCTTTGATTCGCTATGCCATGCGAGAATATTCTAAAAATGGGTCAAGTCTAATTCATCTTACGGCAACGTTATGGGACATTCTGGAAAATGCTTGGAAAGATCCACTAACAGGCCCCGTGATCATCGTCTTGGATGCATTAGACGAATGCAACGAACCGGGCCTTCGGAACTTAATCCGAACGTTAGAGCGTCTTTTCCAAACGTCATGGCGGCTGGGCAAGGTTAAGTTTCTCCTGACTTGCCGACCCTACGAACAAGTTACATCTGAGTTCTATAAACTAGCTGACGTTTTCCCTTTTATTCGAATTCCAGGAGAAGACGAGTCGGAAACTATTAGCCAAGAAGTGAATTGTACGATTGGCGAACGTGTTAAACATCTGGCGAAGCAAAAACGACTATCAAAAGATATCGCAGACCATCTTTATCAACAACTAACAAAAATTGCCCACCGCACATATCTTTGGGTGTACCTTGTGTTCGATTACTTACAATCGCAAAACTTCAAGAAGACCAAGAGGGGCATTGAGTCACCCATTACATCACTCCCAAAAAGTGTAAACCAGGCATACGAGAGAATACTTGACAGGTCCAAAGACGACGGCATGGTTCGAAAAGTCTTGAGTATAATATTAGCGGCAAGTCGGCCACTGACGCTAGCTGAGATGAATTTTGCTGTCAATGTCGACATCACATCACAGTCTATGGACGACCTCGACCTTGAACAAGAGGAAAACTTCAGATTAAGCCTCCGATCTTGGTGTGGACTGTTTGTGTCATTATACCATGGCAAGGTTTACTTTCTTCATCAAACTGCTCGAGAATTTCTCCTCGCGGATATGTCACTGTCACTGCCTCCACCTACTCTGTCAGAGCTACGCTGGCATCGCTCTATTAGTACCTGTGATGCGCACACCGTTCTTGCAGAGGTCTGTGTAGCATATCTTAATTTTTTCAATTTCGACATCGGGAGAACCGATCGTTTAACGGACAGCTACGCATTCTTAGATTATACAGCCACAAATTGGGGCGCTCACGTCCAAAAGGCCTGTGTCAGGCGTAATGTTGACTTATTCAATGTCGTTTTGGGAATCTGTGATCCGAAATCTAAGAGCTATTCGGCATGGTCCGAAGTTTACTGGAACAGTATACATAGTCCCGTTCCCAGCAACTTTACAAACCTTACAATAACGTCGTATTTTGGCCACGAGGTAATAGTGCAACAATTACTTGAAGAGGGCGCCAACGTCGAAGCAAAAGATGGTAACGCAAGAACACCGTTGTGGTGGGCCACGGAACAAGGACACGAAGCCGTGGTGCAACGGTTGGTCGATGCAGGCGCCGACGTCAAAACGAAGGAAAATAAATTCGGTCTAACGCCACTGTTGTTAGCCGCGGAGGGAGGCTACGATGCCATGGTTCAACGGTTGCTCGAGGCGGGTGCCGACGTCGAAGCGGAGGATGATTACGACCGAACGTCATTGTCGTTTGCCGCGGAGGGAGGGTACGAGGTCGTGGTGCAACGGTTGCTCGAGGCAGGCGCTGATGTCGAAACGAAAGATAATGAAGATCGAACACCGTTGTCGTTAGCCGCGGTGGAAGGGCATGATGTCGTGGTGCGACAATTGCTCGAGACGGGCGCCGACGTCGAAACGAAAGATAATGAAGATCGAACACCGTTGTCGTTAGCCGCGGTGGAAGGGCATGATGTCGTGGTGCGACAATTGCTCGAGACGGGCGCCGACGTCGAAACGAAAGATAATGAAGATCGAACACCGTTGTCGTTAGCCGCGGTGGAAGGGCATGATGTCGTGGTGCGACAATTGCTCGAGACGGGCGCCGACGTCGAAACGAAGGATAATTATGGCCGAACACCGTTGTCTTTAGCCGCGGAAGGAGGGCACGAAGGAGGGTACGAAGAAGGGCACGAGGCCGTGGTGCAACGGTTACTCGACGCAGGCGCCGACGTCGAAACGAAAGACAATGAAGGCCGAACACCGTTGTCGTGGGCTATGATGGTCAGGTACGGAGTTGAGATGAACGGGGGCGATTTTTCGATAAACAAGTACAAGGCTGTGATACAACGGTTACTCGAGGCTGGTGCTGAAGTCGAAACGAAGGATGAGTTTGGCCGGACGCCATTGTTCTGGGCCGTGGAGGGAGGGTGCGAGACTGTGGTGCAACAGTTGCTTGACGCGGGCGCCGACGTCGAAGCTAAGGATAATTATGGCCGAACACCGTTGTCGTATGCTATGATGTGTAAGGACGACGTTATGATGGACGAGGACGATGCTGCGATAAACAAGTATGAGGCTGTGATACAACGGTTACTCGAGTCTGGTGCTGAAATCGAAACGAAAGATGAGCGTGGCGGAACGCCATTGTCGTGGGCTGAACAGTAAGAAGCTGTCGTGTAACGATTGTTTGATTGTTTAAGAAGGCTTGTTCACTCAAATAGAGGGTGAGACTGGGAGAAAGCGAAGATTGCCTTTCAGGGTGTGCTCCACGTGAAGCCACAGCAAGACCGAGTCTAGAGAAGTCTATGCTTGCTCGCCGCATTTTGTGCCCGGCTCCGCTGATGATCTGGTCCCGAAACCGCTCCAGAGACTTTCGAATGGAAGCAGCAAAACGGATGACGCCTGTAGTGGCCACGCTTGGGTGGAATCATTTTGCTGCTGATCATATTCCTTACATTCTCCGCTGCATACCATGACTGCTATCTTCACCGACCGTCAAATAAAAACAACGGAGTAAATGCGACAAACCTATTGAAGATCTTGTTCACCATAGGACGGCAGATTAAGCTTTTGTCGCATTTTGTTGACTCCAGAGGAACGGCATAGCCTCTGATACAGTCTGACCAGAGAGCAGCCTTTACGTCAGCACTAGAAAGGAATGAATCCTTCTCGAAATAGAGCATGAAAGGCTAATTTATACGGAGTTAAATGTAAGTCTATGATGTGTTTTCGTCCTACGGCTCCAGACAACAACTTTCAACATCATTGTTACGGAACAGCCACTCAGTCCATGCAGCCACGGGAGTAGCAGGGCAGCTACAGGAGCACGTAAATGGCAAGTGCAAGGATCACGAGCAATGGCCGCGAGTCCCATCGATACTGTCATAAAAAGCGCCCGAGCCCTGCTGGTACTTAATCTAAATTCCTGATCTCTAAGGGTTCAGTCTTGTAGTCTTACCTATGGGATAGCCTCTGCTAAAAGCTATCTCCATTTTGCTGTGCTTCTTCACCTAATTCACCATACTTTTTAACAATTATCTCATCAAAGACAAAACAATCCCCTGAACGGCTAGGGAGTGTCAAATGTGACAGCATAGGCATAGTGGTATAGTTATACGAGGTTGAGGAACTATATAAAGCCCTACGAAGCCACAGTCTATAGATGTAGCAGAGAAAAAAAACTAAAATGTATTAATATAATATTTTTTTACAAACAAGGTAACCCATAACCATCAATATAACTCTTTAATAGGTAGTCAGCCCCTGGCACTCCGTATGGTGCTTTTTTGTTAGTACAGTAAATATATCCCTTGAAGCTAGGTGCTGAATAGGACGCCACACTTGAGCCACAACGCCCCCACTTGTCGCAGTCCCGGCAACCGCCCCAAAACGGCAACGACGTAAACATGCCAGCGTCCCCAACATTCTACCGTAGTAGTTTATTGACTGCGACAGAGGGGCGACTACTCTGCCAGGCCCACCTCACCGCCCAACAACTCAGCTTCAGCTGCAACAGTCTTCCTCTACTCCGAAATCCAACTAGCCTGATTGTCGCCGTTGTGTCGTGAAGATCAACTGGGCCGTCTTTGTTGTGTGCTTTTCAGCAAAGATACTTGCCATCCCAGCCGCTGCAGACAATTGAAGACAAGAGATCCGACCCAAAGCCCACCTGCGACCTTGCAGAGACGACTTGTATTCAATCACAATGTCGGGCCTATTGACGACAGTGTAAGAAAAACGGCGTAATTTATGGATTCCCCCTGTGATAGCTGTTTGTGTCAATCGTTTTAACCTATCTCTAGAAACCAGCGCACGCGCAACCAGTTCCGGCCGCGGGCGTCGGGCAAGGGCGGCAGCACCAGCTACCAGCTTAGGCAGTATGCGGAGGCGACGCTGGGCGGCGGCAGCCTGCGCAAGGTGGTCAAGCTGCCGGAGGGCGAGGATGAGAACGAGTGGCTGGCGGTGAACAGTACGTGTTGTGTGGCTTGTTCTGCCATCTACAAGCTACATGTGACGATTGCTAATCCTTGTCTTCTGCAGTGGTCGATTTCTACAACCAGATCAACCTGTTGTATGGAGCGATTACCGAGTTCTGCTCGCCGCAGTCGTGCCCCGAGATGAAGGCAACCGATGAGTGGGTGTTTCCATAGACAAACATGATGATGGACTGTGCTGTTGGTTGTGCCTCTGCTGACGAAGGACCTACTCTTCCGCCTCCTTAGATTCGAATACCTCTGGCAGGATAACGAGAACTACAAGAAGCCCACCAAGATGCCGGCGCCGGCCTACATCGAGCAGCTGATGGCGTGGGTGCAGGGCAACATCGACAACGAGGCGGTGCTGCCTAGCCGCATCGGCGTGCCGTTCCCCAAGAACTTCCCCGCGCTCATGAAGCAGATCTTCAAGCGCATGTACCGCGTGTACGCGCACATCTACTGCCACCACTACCCTGTGATCCGCGAGCTGGGCCTGGAGCCGCACCTGAACACGAGCTTCAAGCAGTACGTGCTGTTCATCGACGAGCACAACCTGGCCAGCGGGAAGGACTTCTGGGGTCCGCTGGGGGACCTTGTGGAGAGCATGCTGCGGAGTGACTAGGCGACCAAAAATGGACGAGACCGGGTACGTGGTCGGCGTCTCGTCAGCTTCCTATCAGCCAAGAGTCGGTGTTGTAGACCACCGCTATATTGCCTTTATTGTTATTTCATCCCCGTTTGGTATTTTTTTTTTTAATTCCCTTGGCTGGCGTTTTGTTTTTGATTCGATTGGGGGGGACTCTGGCACGACCGTCTGGAAGACTCGTGTAACAAACATTTCTTGGTTTTGTTTTGTTGTGTTGTGTTCATCTTTTTTCTTTTGGGTTCTGGTTGTTTCCTAGCATAAATATGCATATTCCCGCGGCGATCGAGAAAAGCACAATTGAAAATTGGCAATGAATTTATCGTTATGGAAACATGGCTTTGAGTAATTTTACGGAGACATAGAGAGAGAGAGTACATAGGTGTATCTGCAACCGGAACCAATGTCACTCTATTCTATGTCGGAAGTATTAGTATGTGAAGGTATTTCGTACTATGGAGCACGCTTTCTTGCAGCAGGAATTGGGTGAGTGATTTAATTCTTAAGCGCTATATTATTTTGTGCCTGCAGGCGTTGACAGGCGCTGACAGTCCCTTGGAGTATCTTACTCGTAGTATGTAGTGCCGTAATTCTCCGCCCAGCCGGGTTGCTGTATTACTTAACCAAGCCAAAAAAAAAAAAAAAAGCTCAGGCTCAAGGTATTTCTCTTGTAGCCTCAGGCAGGAATTTTTGCCGAGCTAATCGACCGGTTCCTTCCTTTCCTCCCATATTCCCAAAACCCGAGAAGCTTTCGCTTTTTTCGAGTTTCGGTTTTGCTGTTCCACGACCTCCTCCTCAATTGACCCTCTCGTCCTCAGTCAATCCATCAAACCCACCCTCCCGGTTCGACACACCCCTTCTCCGTCTCAATTCTCCCGAATTTTAATCCATCCTCTTTCACAATGCTGTCGAGACAAGCGATGCTGCTGGCCCGGTCAGCCGCCACGTCCACCTCCCGCCGGTCCGTCGCTGCCGCGACCCCGGCTCTGATGCGCGGCTATGCTGCCGCCGCCGCCCCCTCCCAGGAGGTGAAGCCCCCGATTGCCCTGTTCGGCCTGGATGGCACGTACGCCACTGCTCTGGTAGGTGTTCCCTCTCTCTCTCCCCCCTCTCCCTCTCTTGGCCGGCAATTGGCTCTCCTCTCTTCTCTCTTCTCATCCTCCCCTCCCTTTTGCCCCGATTCCAATGATCGGCTCGTCCCACACCACTCTCTCGCCTCTCACCGATTCCTCCTCACTCTGCTGACGCCGATTCGCTCTCCCCTCTGCGCAGTACACCGCCGCCGTCAAGTCGTCGTCGCTCGACCCCACGGCCAAGACCCTGGCTGCGCTGGGCGCCCTGCTGGCCAAGGACCAGAAGCTGGCCGCCATCCTGGCCACGCCGACGCTTTCGAGCGCCGACAAGACGGCCGTCGTCGCCGAGCTGCAAAAGGCCACCGGTAGCACCAACCAGGCCACCGTGACGCACTTCCTCGCCACGCTGGCAGAGAACAACCGCCTGGGCCTGCTGGGCGACGTCACCGCCAAGTTCGGCGAGCTGATCCGCGCCGCCCATGGCGAGGTCGAGCTGCTGGTCACCAGCGCCACCGCCCTCGACTCCCGCACCCTCGGCCGCCTCGAGTCCGCCGTGGCCAAGTCCGCCTTCCTCGGCGCCGGCAAGAAGCTCAAGGTCACCAACAAAGTCAACCCCGAGATCCTCGGCGGCCTCGTCGTCGAGGTCGGCGACCGCACCATCGACCTCAGCGTCGCCGCCCGCGTCGCCAAGCTCAACAAGCTGCTGACCGACAACCTGTAAAAAAATGAAAAAAACACTACAACGCCGAAAACGCCAAAACCAATTATAAAATCTTGACTGAGAGGGAGAGGGAGAGGGAGAGGGAGAGGGATGGGGGGGTTTTCCTTGGGAGAAGGAGGGAGATGTTCCCTCCTTTTTTAGGTCCCGTGTATTCTTTTTCCTTTGTTCTTATTCGAGGCGATGGTCTGCAGAGGAACGGCGGGAGGAGGAGAGCGGCATTTTAGAAAAAGCAGCAAATCATTTTTCTTGTCTACAGCTCGAAAAGCGACATAGAGCCATCCTAGCCTTGCGTTCTTCTACTCTGCCCTCTTTTTTTGCCCGTGAGCATTTCAACGTATTTTCTCCTTGAAAGCAGCGGCGAGAAGTCGAAAAGAAAACCAGCCGGCCAAGGGGAGGAGGACGCAGGCGACAGACATTGTACATAGTATATACTGCTTTATCAGAATCCTGGAAATCTAAACTGCCCATAATTTCAAAGTATCTATCTCTGTCTGCGCACAATCTACACGTCTTTTTGACTCAAATCAGAAAAAAAGGTCAATTGTTCGTCTATTCGAAAGTGAAAAAGGAGACTTTTAATAATATGGCGCCCAAGGAAACTTTTCTATGTATTTGACAAAAACTGATGTGGAAAGGAAGGCCGAATTTAAACGTGCTTGAGCCAATGCGTGTATGTGCCTCTCTTTTGTGTGTTCCAGGGAAAAAAAGAAATGTAAACAGAGAATAAACAAGAAAATCACAATAATGCCACCCCCCTTATATCTCTTTGTCGTGTTCTCCCACTCTCCCCTCTCATTGTTCTGCCCTGGGCTGCCTCTCCAGCTCCCGGTCCGCGTGCGCCTCGAACTCGTCGCCGTCGCTGTAGCCGTTGCTGCTCTGCGCCGTCTTGATGCGCTCCAGCTGGTCCTCGATGTAGCGGTGCAGGTGCAGGTCGGCCTCGGCGCGCTGGCGCAGGCGCTCCGGGTCGTTGACAAAGACGGACCCAGCGCGCGAGGCCCGGCGGCTGCCGCGGCCGCGCATGTGCAGCACGGAGCCGTCCTCGTCGTCCACCCCGTCTTCGTCGCCGTAGCCGGTGCCGTCCTCGGTGTCGGCGTCCGTGGTGCTCACGACAAAGTCGCTGCGGGCGCCGAGCGACCGCGCTGTCGACGAGCGGCGCAGCAGCCGCGGGCCGGACGACGACCCGGCCGAGCGCGGCGTCTGCGCGCCCTTGTCGTGCCGGTGCAGGATGTCGTCAAAGTAGTGGTTCATGCCGGCGCGCGGCGTGGTCGGCGTCTGGGGCAGGCGGCAGGTGACGCTGGGAAGGAAGTGTTAGCAAGGGGAGAAGAGGGAAAGAAGAAAAGCGACACTCACCCCGTGTCGTGGATCATGCGGGCGATCAGGCCGGTCCAGCCGCACTGGTGGGTGGCGCCGAGGCCGCGGCCCGAGTCGCCGTCAAAGAACTCGTAGAACCACAGGTTGTCCTTCCAGAGGGGGTCAAAGTCGAGCAGGTCGCTGCCGCCGTTGATGCTGCGGCGGCCGTCGTCGCGGCGGGCGTAGAGGTGCTGCAGGCGGTGCTGCAGCTCCTCGGACACGTGGCCCAGGTGCATAAAGTCGCCGGAGCCGACGGGGCACTCGACGCGCAGCGAGTCGCCAAAGAACATGTAGAAGCGCTGCAGCGACTCGACCAGCAGGTAGTTGACGCAGATCCACACGGGGCCCCGCCAGTTGCTGTTGCCGCCGAACAGGCCGCTGTCCGAGTCGCCCGGCACGTAGCTGACGGCGAAGCGCTGGCCGTTGACGTCCATGGAGTAGGGGTGGTCCTTGTGGTACTTGGACAGCGACCGCACGCCGTGCGGGCTGAAGAACTCGTCCTCGTCCAGCATGCGCTGCAGCAGCCGCTGCAGCCGCTCCTTGCTGACGATGGACAGCAGGATGCGGTTGCCCTTGCCGCGCTTGGCGATGGACGCCATGTTGCGCTCGGCCACGTCGTTGCGGTTCTTGATGAACCACTCGACGCGCCGCTTGAACGTCGGCAGGCTGTTGATCAGCTCCGGCTCCAGCGTCAGCGTCGCGTACATGGGGATCAGCCCGACCAGCGAGCGCACCGGCAGCTGCTGGATCCAGGGCCCGCCCCACGAGATGGCGTCGTAGTAGAAGCCGTCCTCGTCGTTCCACAGCGACACCTCCTCCTTCTGGCCCATGCGGAAGGTCATGGCGTCGCTGATGAGCAAGAAGTGCTCGAAGAACTTGGTCGCCATGTCCTCGTACGTGCGGCGGTACTTGGCCAGCTCCAGGCAGATGTTGAGCATGGACAGGCAGTAGAAGGCCATCCAGCCCGTGCTGTCGGCCTGCTCGAGCGTGCCGCCCGTGGGCAGCGGCTCGGAGCGGTTGAACAGGCCGATGTTGTCCAGGCCCAGGAAGCCGCCGGCAAAGACGTTCTTGCCGTCTAGGTCCTTGCGGTTGACCCACCAGGTGAAGTTGAGCAGCAGCTTCTGGAAGACGCGCTCGAGAAAGTCGAGGTCCTGGCGGCCGTACAGCTTGCGCTCGATCTTGAAGACGCGGAAGGTGGCCCAGGCGTGCACGGGCGGGTTGACGTCGCTAAAGTTCCACTCGTAGGCGGGCAGCTGGCCGTTGGGGTGGCAGTACCACTCGCGCGTGTACAGGTCGAGCTGCTTCTTGGCGAACTCCGGGTCGATCATGGCCAGCGGGATGCAGTGGAAGCTCGAGTCCCAGGCGGCGAAGAAGGGGTACTCCCACGAGTCGGGCATCGACAGCACGTCGTCGCAGTGCATGTGCTTCCACGGCGCGTTGCGGATGGCCTTGCGCTCGGGCGGCGGCGGCGGCTGCGCCGGGTCGCCGTTGGCCCACTGGTCCCAGATGAACAGGTAGTGCTGCTTGCACCACATCATGCCGGCAAAGGCCTGGCGCTGGATGTTGCGCAGGTCGTCCGTCATGGGCAGCGGGCTGATGCGGTAGTAGAAGTCGTCGGCCTCCTCGCGCTTGCTGTCGATGATGTCGTCGGCCTCCTCCTCGTCCAGGAAGGTCTCGTTGCGCTTGGAGAAGCGGAACCGCACTACGGCGCACTCGCCGGGCGGCACGCCGCCGGCCTCGTTGAAGGAGAACCACGCGGCGCACTTGGTGCCCGTCTTGGCCGGGTTGACGGCCTCCTTCTTGCCGTCGACAATGTAGTGGTGGAAGGCGTCCTTGACGTACGGCGTCGTGTTCTTGCCGTCGTACAGCGCGGCAAAGTTGGTGTCGTTGTCGGTGAACAGCAGCTCGGGCTGCACGTCCTCGCCGCCGGCCGCCGCGCTGGGCGAGGGAGCCAGCAGCAGGTAGCGGTCGCCGAGATCCGGGTGCGTCGACTTGACCATGTTCTCCTCGTAGCACTCGATGCCCGGCTTCCGGTCGGGGCTCTCGAGGCCCCAGGACCAGGTGTTCCGGAACCAGAGGTGGGGGATGATGTGCAGCGGAGCCGGGTCGGGGCCGCGGTTCCATGCGGTCACGCGGAAGACGATGGCCTCCGGGTCGTCGTCCTCCTTGGCGGTCTCGATATAGATGTCCCAGTACCGGTCCTCGTCGAAGACGCCCGTGTCCAGAATCTGGTATTCCTTGTCCTGCTTGCCGCGGCGGGCGTTTTCTTTGAGGAGATCCTCATAGGGGAAGGGCTTCTGAGGGTACTTGTAGAGATATTTCATGTAGGAGTGCTGTGGCGGGTTAGTCTGGATGCGCAAGCTGGTCTTGAGCGGGAGGTCAACATACAGTCTGCGAGATAGTGTGTTAGTACAATGAAACCAGAGCTGGGTACCACATCGAAAAAGCATGAAACTCACAGGAGTGTTGTCGAGGTGAAAGTGAGCTTCCTTGATACTCTCGCCGTGGTTGCCCTGCGGATTAGACAGGCCGAACAGGCGCTCCTTGAGAAACGGGCTAGCTTTGTTAGTCGGATGCCAGACCGCGAACGATGGAAACCCAGCAGCACATACTCTTTCTCATTCCAGAACGCAAAGGCAATGTTCTCGAGGCCGTGGGTGTCGCACACGCCAGCAATACCATCCTCGCCCCAGCGGTAAGCCCGTGACCGCGCATGATCGTGGGGGAAGTCTAGAGAGTTAGTTGGTTAGTCGAAGGAAGCTGCCAACGGCAAGAGATATGAAGCCTTAAAAAAAGAAAAAAAGAGAGAGAGAGAGAGAGAAGAAAGAGAAACCTACGACTCCATGCATCGCCATCGTGGCTATAGTCCTCGCGCACTGATTTTTTTTGTTAGCAGACGCCGCCTTCTCCTCTAACACAATTGCACCCAATTCTCTGCGCTCTCCCACTCACCCGTTGCCCATTGCCGCTCAGACACATATGAGCCCCATTTCTTCCAGTATTTCTCCCGCTTGCGGTCCTGCTTCAGACGCTTCTCTTCCTCGGTGAGGTACTCGTGACCATCGACAAGGACCATGGTGCTCTGAGAGAGAGCTCTGAAGGATTAAAAGGCCAATTGGAGGTGATAAGGCTGATAGGAGGGGCTATTTGCGGGACAGGTGAGAATCGATCTGGACGAAGGAGAAAGAAAAGAGGACAACTGAGAAGAGAGGAGAGATAAAAAAAAAGTCAATGAAGAGGGGGGGAGAGGTTAGTTCCCAATCGAGAACGTCACGATGTTTGGATAGCAGCAGATTTTCTTTTTTTCCCTCTTTCTCTATCTTTAAAGTGCTTTGTCAGTGGGCGATGCTTTGCCACCTGTGCCTGGAGCTAAGGTCCAAAAAGGGAGCTTGGCTATGTGCCGGATTCTGGAGTTCGCGCAGCAGTTCAGACGGTGTAGAGAAGCCCCCAGATAGGCCTAAGCTAGGTTTTCCGGGTCTATTAGGAAGCGATTAATAAAACAAGAGGGTCCCCGTCTCTCTCTCGCTCACACTCTCGCTGTCGGCTCGGTCAGAAAGAGGGTGTGGTGCAATAAGGTTATGAGACGGAACCCACGATAACAGCGAAAAGTGAATTGGAGAAAACAGCTCCGCAGCTATCGAGATGAGCCCGACCTAGCGCCTTTCGACGCACATGCGAGGACTCTTCCGAATCCAACGAGCCAGCGAGCCGCTGCTTACTGTTTCCGGCAGTGTCAGCAAGATTTAATATTGGCTGTTTAGTACACAATCGTATTATAATCTACTGTGGGCTCTCGACTCGGGGTAGGCGATTCGCCGGACCAGGTTTAAGCGCACATTCCTGTCGAGTTGAGGTGCTCCATAGTTTTTTTTTGGTCGTTTAGGTTGTTTAGGTAGTTTTCTACATACGTAGTTAAGGCATTTTCGGGTAGGGGTCTCACACAAGCAGCTCTCTGGCATTAAGCACGAGCAATGCGTTGTTGCGGGCAGTTTCCAACTGCTCTCTATCGCAAGAAAAAGAAAAAAAAAGGACTCTGCATAAAAACAGTGGAGTGACGTCAGGCTAAATGGCGGACTTTTGAGGGGATTTGGACAGTTTCTCATAGCGGGGCACCTCTTACATGATGGCACCTTGAATTGGGAAAAGCGCTTGCTAATAACTACTAAGCCGACCCGCCGTGGAGATAGCAGAAGCCTACGATGATGCGTAAACAAGCAAAACACGAACCGCACTTTTATAGTGGGCTGGAGCAGACAAGAACTTATCGAAGCTACATAACATGGAAGCTATGAACATTTTTCCTGGTTTTTTTTCTTTATTTCTCTCTTTAGGTGAATAAATCTATGTCGACGGCGAGACTACATTCTACAAAGATGCGTCTCCCGTCAAATGACTGTATATCAAACACCAGCTTGGCTGTTTTCTGTCCCATCGCTTGTAATATGGGGGTATAACATCATATTTCTAGTATATTGCAGTAGTTCCAAAAAAAAAACCAAACCACCTAATTACATGACCCGCATAGAAGAAGATTGCGTAATTTTTTTGCTTTTATAACTTGGCCTTGATGGCGGCCCCTGGGCCAGTGGCCTCCTGGTTCACGACCACGTCGCCGGATGGGTTCCCGTTGCCGAAGAAGATCACCTGCACCGTGAGATCATCCCTGGGAGAGAACGGTCAGTAGCTGTCTGTCAGGAGTTGCGCTGTGGGGCAACAATGTAGTTTAGGTGTTTTCCTTACCGGTACCGCCGCGAGAAGGGTGCTGGCAGCGTCAGCAGCGCCGATACCTGCTCCTCGTTGCTGCCACCCAGAGCGTTGCGCACCAGGTGCGTGGCCGCGTTCTGGTCCTTGACCACGAACCGGTCGCTGTCGTCGGGCGAGATGCCCCACTGCCGCAGCCGGATGGGCGTGCGCTCGCCGTTCTTGCCCGTGCTGCCCTCGATGGGCGCCTCGACGGGCAGCGGCCCGCTGCCGGTCTTGCCGCCGAACACCTTGGACCAGGCGGCGCCCATGGTGCTGCTCGTGCTGCCGGCGCCTCCCTTTGCGCGCGCCTGCTGCTGCTGCGCCTCGATCCACTTGCCCACGAGGCCGACGGCCTCCTCGTTGGTCAGCATCTCCCAGAGGCCGTCGGTAGCCATGACGACAAAGTCGCCATTCTCGGGCTCGATTTTGGTGGTCGTCACGACGGGCTCAGCGGTGACGTAGGGCGGCGTGCGCATGAGCGGCGACTGGCTGCGGCCGAAGAAGGAGTTGCGCAGACGGTCCGAGACGTCGCGGGTCCACTTGTACGTGGCATCGCCAAAGGCGCGCGTGGGCTCGAGGCCGCCGAGCACGCGGCCATTGCGCACGACGTGCTCCTCGCCGGGGTGGGCCGCGCGCAGGCGGGCGGCCTCGTCTGGGTTGCCGCCGGTCTGGTCGACCGACAGCGGCGTGGCCGTCCACTTGCCCGGCGTGCTGGCCGAGCGGCGGCCCAGCACGGCGCGTGAGTCGCCCGTGCAGGCCACGCGCAGCAGCTTGGTGCGGCTATCGTAGAAGGACAGCAGAGCGCACGACCCGGACAGAGCCGGCGCCAGCAGCTCCGCCGCCACCGTCTTGGACTTCTGGCCTAGGACCGTCTGCGCGCTCTGGTTGACAATGTCGTCGTCTAGCCGCGTGAACCCAATCTTGATCGCACCCTCGATCGCGTCCGCCGGCGGGCCCGCCTCGCTCGGCGCCGCCTTGTACGTCTCGTTGAGCTCGCGCGCCACGTAGTTGATCAGTGCCTGCCGCAACTTGGCCGACGTCGTCCATCCGCTGGAAGCGCAGTTAGCACATTATTTCTCTCTCTTACTCTCTCCCTGTCGCTCTCTCTCTGCTTCGGTCCCAACTTACGAGTGGCCGTCAAAGACGCCCCAGAACATCCAGTCCGTGGTGTTGCTGCCGGCGTCTGCGCTCGCAGCCGGCGCGGCGCTGTTCGTCTTGCTCGGCACTTCGACGATCTTCTCGGCGTGGTCGTCCTCGATCGGGTCGTTGCTAGCCAGCTGTACCAGGTCGTAGCGCAGCACACCCCGCCCGCGGTTGATGTCGTACGACTCCTCGTTCTTGCGCAGCCGCAGCGACACCTGGTCCGGGTTCAGCATCTCCAGCACCCGCCGCCCGGCGTCGTCCGTTAGCTTCGAGATCGGTCCGTCGCCCACCAGCGTGCCCGTGCTCAGCTCGTTCGCGCCGATCACCAGCACGTTGCGCGTCGTCTGCGCAGCGGCAGCAGCAGCGGCGGCGGCGTCAGCGCCTGCGGCTCCAGGTACGGCCGCTGTTGGCGGCTGCCCCTTGGTCGAGAAGAGCGCCGACTGGCTGCCGGCAGCCCCTGGCCGCTCGCCCTGGTAGGCGTAGTACGCGCCGTAGCCGACGAGGCCAGACACGAGCACCGCTGACAGGCGGCGGTAGTACATAGAGGCGTGCAGGACCTGCTGTGAGGACGGAACCGACGAGGGCAGCGGTAATGGTCCTAGCTTGCGCGGTACGAGGGTGGACGAGGTGGAGGAGAGGTAGCGGGGCCGCTGGCCGAGGCTGAGGTGATAATGGTGGCTGCTGTGGTGGTGGAGGTGGGAGGCGGTCTGGAGCGCGAGAACGGAGCGGCGGTTGGTCCGCGAGAGGCCACGGACCGTGTGCTGGCAGGTCGTCCGGAAGGCCCGTACAGCTGCACGACGCATGGAGGCGGTTTCAGAAGAGAAGAAGGCGAGCTTGCGTGTTGGCTGTTTTGGTACGAGAAGCAGAAGCCCAGAGAGGGCGAAAAGGGAACAAGTAAGAGAAGGGGGGGGAGACAGGGAGGTGAGCGGAGGAGGTGGCTTGTTTCTTCCAAATTTCGGGAGGGTAAAGTTGAAACAGAAGCGGGCACTGAATTGGAAGAAACCCCGTCGAAGCCGCTTGTGCCGACACCAAAAAAAAAAAAAAAGGTAAATGTCCTGGTCAAAATCTTGTCTTGCAGGTCAATGTATTTACTCTGAGGTTGGGTGAGATGACTGTATCTGGTCCAAGGGGCTTTGACGATGTGTGACCAGGCGGACTGCGTAACGTGAACGAAAGTCGGCTGCGGTGGCAGAAAACAGGGCAACAAGGGCAACCACGCCGTCCCACCGACTCAGCTTAGGAAGGAGCGGGAAGGCGGGCAGAATGGGGCAAGAAGGAGCGACTGGGAGGCACACCGAATTACACCGCAGCGAGGGCAGGTGCAAGCGCACGGACCACAATGGCAATGGCAGTGGCAATGGGCAGATGGCTATTCCTCAGTGGAGCAGATGCTAAAGGTCGCTGTAGGGCTCGCAGCAAGGGCCTCTCTTAGGCCTGGCTAGGCCTCGATCAGGTAGTATGTCCTGTCCCATGGCAATCACAGGGTGCCTGCTGCTGCTTATACGCTTGTCAGCGCCAACAAGCCTCGGCTCAAGCTCCCTGTAAAGCTTAATAGCTTAATGCACGATTGTATACATCTGTTCTGGGGTCCTCTGATGTTACCTATAACTGATATAATAAAGCAGAAGCATTCGTAGGTTCATGATATCCAGGGAACCTCTTTAATATATATTTTCTCTTTCTTTGCTTCTCTTTCAATTCCATACGAAATATATAGCATGGCTGCCGCACCTGCTACGGAACAAGAGGAACTGTTGGCCCCTCCAACCGCAGCCGAGTTCGAGGCTTTCGACCGCTTTCCCTGGTCGAAGCACAAGGCCTTCCTGGTACGTTGAAGCAGGGACGGAAGACAGAGGAGGGAGAATCTAGAGAGACTGGAGCGTTTTCAGAAAAGAAAAAAAAATAGAAAGAAATTTTGGTTGACCTGGGACTGCCTCAGCTCGGCCTGATCGAGACGCTAGGCGGCGCCGATGCCCTCGCGCTCGGGCCCAATCCCACCCACGAGGGCAGCGCCGCCTTCTGCCGCACCGTGTTCTTCCGGCGTCAGACCGGCCGCCACGTCGACTTGACGCGGTACTTGAGCTTTCTGGCCGCGCAGGAGGCGTCGGCGTCGTATCCGTCCATCGACCGGCGGTTGCTGCGGCAGCTGTACGCCGCGGCCGCGGCGGCGGCGACGGCGGCGATGGTGAACGGTAAGGACGCTGCAGAGACGGCCACTTCGCCGCCGCCGCCAGCAGACCGCGGCCGGCGCATTGCCGAGATTGTGGCCGCCGGGCCCGTCATCAACCCGTTTGACGGCACGCCGACGCCGCCGCTGCTGGCTGCTGGTGCCGGTGCCAGTGCCGATGCTGTGGCCGACAACGTCCCCTCGTGGATGCGCAGCGCGCCGACCGACACGCTGATGGTGGACCGGCCACCGACGCGGGGAGAGGGCGGCGCCAGCCCGACTGGGGAGGCCCCCTACTCGGATAAGTTCGCCGCGATCGTGGAGGCGATCCAGACGGGCAAGGAGCTGGCCGGCATCCGGCACATTCCCGACACCGTTGTGCGGCAGCCGGTACGTTCCTATTTCTTTTTTTTTTTCCCTCTTCCCTCTCTAGCAGCAGCTGTGTGCTTGATCGATTTGCCTGATACTAACTCAGTCTAGGGTATCACACCACTAGGCAAGCTGAAGGCGCCGCGGAAGCCGTGGGAGACGGCCGCGGCGACGGCTGCGCCGGTGGAATCGGTCTTGTCGTACATCCAGCCGGCTGAAGGCGAGGGCCAAGCGCAGAGAGAGCAGCAGCCGGGGTCCGGAGGAGCAGGATCATCGTCCCTAGTCGATTTGGAGTTTCCACCGCTGCCATCAGAAGCAGAAGCACCACCAACACAATCTGAAACACGTACAGGAGCTCCATAAGAGGGTGTGTGAAAGCCGACAAGGGAAAGAGAAGATACAGCTTGTGTGAAAGGGAGCGACATTGTACCTTGATTGTGGCGATGAGCACGGGATATAGGTTGGATATTATACCATGGATAGATGTGATGGAAAGAAATCATCACAGCTACAATAAACCAGCTATCACATTTGAATTTCAGAAACAGCTTTTTGGAGAACAGCTTATTATATTTACTCGTCTACCGTCTCTTCTTCCCCTTGTATATATACAGAACAAAGCAAAATCAATCAACAACAGCCAAGGGGAAGAAAAGCACAACGGGCGGGCGAAAGCACTAGACAAAAAAAAAAAAACAAGCCATGATTTCGCCCTTTCTTCTTAAAAACATGGCGAGGGGGGTGATTCTCGTCTTCTCCCCACCTCTGCCGTCACTCAGTTTACTGCCTTTTTCATGTCTGTTTGGTTTTTTTTTTTTTTAAAATCGGGGCTTTTAAATTTTTTGCTGGTATATTGTCTTTTTTCCCTTCATGATTTTTCACCCTCCGCTTTACACGCCGTACGCAACCTGGCCGAGCGGCTTGTCCTCGCCGGTGCCGGGAGCCATAAAGTTGGTCTTGGGGTTGCCCGTGGCCTTGGCTGCGGAGCACCGTGCCATGGTAGGAGAGCTGTGGCGTGTGTGTTAGCAAAACTGCTGTCAGACAGACGGAAGACGAAAAGCAAAAGGAGAAGCGGGTGGGTTAGAGAAAAGACAAAGAGAAAGACAGAGAGAGAACGCACCTTCTTGAGATGGCGTCGGTAAAGTAAAAGTTGTCAATGACCTTGGTCAGGGGCGCGCCAGTGGGCTTGGCGCCCTTGTTCTGGTCGACCAGCTGGACCTTGCTGAGCTGCTTGAGGGCGACGGGCTCGACGACGTCGTAGGCGGCCAGGGCGGGGCTGATCTCGGCCATGCGGTCGCGCAGCTGGGCCAGGTCCTCGTAGGGCAGGGCGACGTCGAGGAACTCGCTGGCCGCGCGGAGGATCTTCCAGTCGGTGTGGGCGGCGCCGGGCAGGCTGGTGGCGGCGCGCGTCACCTGCACGCGGCCCTCGGTGTTGACGTAGGTGGCCGACTTCTCGGTGTAGGCGGCGCCCGGCAGGACGACGTCGGCGAGCTGGGCGCCGCGGTCGCCGTGGTGGCCCTGGTAGACGACAAAGGCGCCCTTGGGGATGTCGGCCTCGCGGATCTCGTCGGCGCCCAGCAGCCAGACGAACTTGGGCACGGTCTCGGCGACGGCGGGCGACGGCGGCACGAAGCCGACCTCGAAGGCGCCGGCGCGCGACGCGGCGCGCTGCAGCACGTTGTAGCCGTTCCACTCGGGCGTGGAGAAGTTGGCGGCGTGCTTGTCGACGAAGCCGCCGACCAGCTCGTAAAAGGCCTTGGCGTCGGCGTGCTCGGTGACGCCCGAGCCCACGATGATCATGGGCCGCTTGGCGGCCTGCAGCTTCTTGCCAAAGGGCCCGGCCAGCGCCTTCTTGAGCGCGGCAAAGTCGGTGCCCAGGTGCTCGTACTCAAAGGTCGAGTCAAAGGCCTCGCCGACGACGGCGACCTCGAGGTCGGACCGCAGCCACTGCTTGCGGATGCGGGCGTTGAGCACGGCCGCCTCGTGCCGCGGGTTGCTGCCCACGATCAGGATGGCGTCGGCCTCCTCGATGCCAAAGATCTTGGAGTTGAACAGGTAGTTGGACCGCACGTCGACGCCGTGGGCGACCGGGCTGCTGCCGTTGGCCGTGTCCAGCGCCAGGTTGTCGGAGCCCAGGCGGTTGGCCAGGTCCTTGAGCGCCACGAGCGACTCGACCTCGACCAGCTCGCCCGCCACCGCCTTGAACTCGTTGCCCTGGGGCGCGGCCTTGGCGAAGCCGTGGGCCACCTCGCTGAGCGCCTGCTCCCACGAGGCCGGCTCGAAGCGGCCGTCGCGGCGCACCAGCGGCATGGTCAGGCGCTGGGTCTTGAGGCCGTCGCAGGCGAAGCGCGACTTGTCGTTGATCCACTCCTCGTTGACGTCGTCGTTGAGGCGCGGCACCACGCGCATGACCTCGAGGCCGCGCGAGTCGATGCGGATGTTGGACCCGAGGCCGTCGTGCACGTCGATCGACTCGGTCCGCTTCAGCTCCCAGGGGCGGGCCTTGAACGCGTAGGGCTTGGAGGTCAGGGCGCCGACGGGGCACAGGTCGATGACGTTGGCCGACAGCTCCGAGTCGAGGTTCTTCTCCAGGTAGGTGCCGATCTGCAGGTCGTTGCCGCGGCCGGTCGAGCCGAGCTCCGGCATGCCGGCAATGTCGTTGGCGAACCGCACGCACCGCGTGCAGTGGATGCAGCGGTTCATGGACGTCTTGATCAGGGGGCCGATGTTCTTGTCCTCGACGGCCCGCTTGCCGCCGATCTCGTGGAAGCGGCCGCGGTCGGCACCGTACCGCATGGACTGGTCTTGTAGGTCACACTCGCCGCCCTGGTCGCAGACGGGGCAGTCGAGCGGGTGGTTGGCCAGGAGGAACTCCATGACGCCCTCGCGGGCCTTGTGTGCCAGCGGCGAGTTGGTCTTGACGACCATGCCCGGCTGGACGGGCCAGGCGCAGGAGGCCACGGGCTTCGGTGCGCGCTCGACCTCGACAAGGCACATTCGGCAGTTACCCGCAATCATCAGCTTCCTGCGGTGAACAAATTAGCGAGCCGCCGCTTTCCACTTTCCACACCGAGCGTGCTAGAACATTCAATTGAGACAGGAGTATGTCCTCGGGAGCTTCGGGGCTATACTAACTCGTGGTAGCAATATCTGTACAAAAGGACGCCACGTTAGCTTCGTTTCTAAGGCAAATCGATCTCTTTACAGAACTTGGAAGTTCTCACCTTGGGACAGTTGCACCGGCCTTCTCGCAGGCCTGGATCAGTGCCGAACCCGCTGTTGATATACGTCAGCAATCGTTGTCTTGGGAGTCGTCGTGCGCTGAGAGGGATGCTGTGCATAAATAAACAAGACCATGTCTACCATACCTTCTATAGACACCTTCTTGCCATCTGCATGTCACGAAGAACTGTCAGCACTGCAATATTCAAAGACCTCTCGACAAATGGGAACAGGCCGTCCCGGACAATGAGGATTCTCAACACACCGATTGTGAGCTCAACCTCGGCGGGCCGCTGGGCGGTGACCGAGAAAGCCCGGGTAGCCATGACGGCCTGCTTGCCGGTCCGCCATGCTGACCGGGAGATTGCTTGCCGCAGCATTGTGAGTGTGTGAGAGTAGGTGTGGGTGTAGACAGAGGAGGATGCCGTAGATGTTGTGGATTGTTAATCCACGTCCCGGGGGTGGGTGAGGGAAAATAACACGAGACTCTGGAAGCCGGTGTGGCCCGTGAGAGGCAGAAAAGAAAAGGACGACGCCAATTGGTGACTGGCGGACGACGAGACGACAGCAATGGCGATATGCGGTCCGGGTCCGGGTGGTGGTCGTGAAGCACCGTCTGTCTTCCTTTTCCGTGCAGGGCGATGGCTTTTTGGCCTTGTTGTGCTGGTCGGTTTTTTGAGGGAAGTGGGCAAAACGGCACCACTGGGACGAAGGGAGCGAATTGCTTTTCCGTAGGAATTGGCCGCGATTGGCTTCAGGCTGCGTCTGATTGGCTGCTGCCACTTTCGCTAGCCCCACGTCCGGAACAAAGCTAGGTGGCCCCTCTGATTGGTCAGAAGTGGTGTGGCCCCGTTTCTAGCTGGTGCTGCGAAATTTTGTATATATAAAATTTTAGAGCTTCGTTTCTTTTCTTGATCTCTCTTTTCTTTTCTTTTTTTTTTGATCATTAATTGTACACGAGCACACTTTATTGTAGGTGAGCTTGAGCTTCCATTGCTCTCGGATTTCTCTCGAGAAGTTCGAGACCGGTTGTTTCAGTCGAGTCCCCCTCTATCTTGTGCTCCAGAGTGATATTTTTACGGCACCGTTTATGGATGCATGGGAGAGTCGGGCTTCTGTTTGCCTCGATGACCAGCGCCTCTTACCGCCGGTTGCTACATTCTCAACACTATTCGCGATGTATATTCGCATCGAGAGACTTTTCGGAATGTCTCCGAGAGTTCTACACCATGCAGAATGTGAAAGGTGACGAGTTGCCGTGCTGAGATGATAAAGTTCAAAGAAAATTCATTGCAGATGGTGGGTATCATGACTCTGTACAAAGCAAGGACTAGATCTCCCCGTAACGTCCCCTTTTCACGCATTCCTGCTATCATGCCCCTGTTGTCTCCATATCTTCAGCAGCGATGCTCGTAGACGGCGCCATCACTGCGCCTTCCGTGCTAGTTGTGTCTGCTGCGGCGGCGGCGGCCGTCTCCGTTTCCTTGCTTCCCTGAGCGCCCCCTGCGGCCTCCTCCTCAGGGGGCAGCGCCCCGAACCGCGCGTCGAGCATCTGCTGCTCCTTTGCCAGTGCTGCTGCCCACCGCACCTGGATCGTGCCGATGTGCCCCTCGTAGCCCGTCATCTGCGACACCGCCTGCTCGACCTCGTGCTGCAGCTGCCGCACCGCCTCCCGCCGCCCGCCTGGCTGCTCCCCGAGGCCCGGCACGGCGGCGAACTGCTGCACCAGCTGCTGCGCTATCTGTGCCAGCTGCGCGTCAGGAAGGGCATAGTCGAGCCCGTCCACGGCCGGCGTCCCCATGGCGGCGAACAGCGCGTCCGCGTCCTCGAGGGCCATGATCTCGTTGGCGGCGGGGGCGGCGTTAGGCATCACCTCGGTGTCGTTTACGGGTACTGCTGGTGCTGCTGGTGCTGCTGGTGCTGCTGGTGCTGCTGGTGCTGCTGGTGCTGCTGGTGCTGCCGCGATCGCCGCTGCCGCCTCGGCCTCTTCGGCCGCCGCCACCCCCGCCAGGATCCGCTGCCGGCCCAGCCGGGCCAGGTGCACGACGCCGCGGCGCACGCCCGTGCGGTGGCCTTCGAGCCCCTGCAGCATGGCCTGGGCCCGCTCGACGCGGCTGCGCGGCACGTCGAACGGCTCCGTCAGGTCGCCGTCCACGGGCACAAAGATGGCCGGGATGACGCTCGTGACCGCTGGCGGCGGTGCGGCGGGCGTCACTGCCACAGGTGGCAGCGATGCTGGTAGTGGGTGGCTTGTGGCGGAGAGGGGCGCTGCTGCCGCTGCTGCCGGCGTGGCAGGAAACGTGGGGGAAGGTTTGCGGATGCCGTCTGTGCTGTGGTGCTCCTGGTCGCTGACAGCCGCATCGACCATCGTCTCATCTGCGGGCGAGGCCATGAGGCTGTCTTCTGATCCCCGGGAGAGACGGGGGAGAGGGGGGGGGAGAGGGCAAGGCTGTGCTGCTTTGAGCTTTCTGAAGATCAAGCCTAGCTCTGTCTGTGTAGCAGAACAGCTTGATAGAGCAGTCTGGCAAAAATCAAAAAGAAAAAAAAGTCTGATAAATAACAGCTTGAAGCTAAAGGAAGCACTATTTTGCCTTTCTTGGCAAGTATACGACTCTTGGGCCGAACTGGTTGCGCTATCTGGACCTTAAGCGCTGTGCCTCTTTTCTACAGATTGGAAATGCCCCTGCCCCGCGCTGAGTCTTGTTTGCGATTTATTAATGCAAACTGCAATTGTCTGGATCTCAACGCACAGGCTACGTAAGAACAGTTCTTATAAGACAGACATTCCGACTGCAGAAAGATGAAAATTGTGATACTTTCGGCGCTATACGAACAAACAGCATGGGTCGTGATTGAGCGGTTGTAATACAGATGGTGCGGAGAAGCGATCATCATATTAAACAAGGTCAGGGCGAAGGTCTTGATTACGAGACGATATGGCAATAGTTTGTACAGCGACATAATATATTTATATACAAGGGAAGGGTACAACATAGTGTACATGATGTGGCGGTCTCTTTCCAGCGAGAGACATGGTGTGAACAAGTGATTAGCACGCGTTTTTTGTGTATATGCCAGAAAACCTCCAAATGTGCAAAATAGTACATGCTGTTGGCGTTCCCTCTGCCCACTCTAAGAGAAGCTTTTATCTGATTCTCCTGTCATAGGAGAACTGAAATCTAAGGTTGAAAGGTTGTAACATCATAGCTGGAAGCCGTCTCGACGAAAGCCGCATCTCTAGCAGCTAGCAGCATATTAGGGCCGCTACCTGGGCGGTGATGTGCTGCTTCATTTCGTCATGTGCTACTCAGGGTCGAGGTCAGTCGCACAGTTTCTAGCGTTTGCTTCCGGTCATGAATTCGAAAGCCGTGCGAGACAACAAATAAGTAGGGCTGGGTTCCTCGTCAGCGCTCGGGCTTGTTAGGGCCGCCCTGTTCTAATTTTCTAGGACCAGAGCCAGCGTGACTTCTGTCTTGTCACCGTGCCGGCAGCACCTTGCGCACGTACTCGCGCAGCACCCGCAGCGCGCCGCGTACGTGGTCCTCGAGCCGGCGGTCCTTGCGGCGGCGCATCCACAGCAGCACGAGCCCCAGGATAAATACGTCGATGGCAACGTGGCGAACCAGCGCCCAGGCCAGCCAGCCGAACCAGGCCGCGGGGCTCCTGGCGCGCTGGGTCCGGAACTCGCGGCCGGCCGTGATCTGTTCTCGCAAGGCGGCGATCTCGGCAGACAGCTTCACCATGGCGCGCTCCATCATCTTGGACCAGCGCCTGCTGTTGTCGGGTGGCCGCACCTCTATTTCTTCATTGTTGTTGTTGTCGTTGTTCGCTACTTCGTCGGGGGACGCCGCCGCCTCGAGCTCCTCCTCGATCAGGCGTATGCGGTGCTCGCGCTCGGCCTCGTCCTCTTCGCTCATGGGACTGAGCATCTTCATAGGCCCGCCGTCGCTGGCGGGCGCTCCAAGACTTGGTCGGCGGTGCTGGTGGTGATGTCGGTGATGGGAACGGTCGTCGTCGTGACCGCTGCCAGGATGCCGGTAGACATCGCTGCTGCGGGGGGACATGGGCGGTGGTGGCATGCCATAGTCTTTCCGGTAAGAGCCGGACGAGCTGGGGCTGTTGTGGTTGTCCTTGATCTGGTTCCAGACGAACTCGAGCTCGGCAACCAGCTCAATGGCAGTTCTAAACAATGAGGGTTAGTTGGGAGGCCATGGCTGGAAAGAGGAGCAGTGGCAATTGCCAGGTACTGGAAGCAGTGGAAAGAAAATGGGGGTACAACGCACGATGTCGTCGCATAGGTATGCATCGTCTCGATCAGGGTCTCGATATAGCGGCGCTTTGCCTCGGTCCGGCCGATCCCGCGTTGGGCGTTCCACGCATCCCACTTGTCCTGCTCGCGACGCAGCTCGTCAGCGCCGAGGCCGGAGTAGGCATTGGGCCGCTCCATGACACCGTCGATATCGCCCTCCATGGCTTGCTTGTAGAGGCCATAGAGGCGCATGCGGTCAGCAGGCGGCGGGCGGGCGGCGCCCGTCTTGGGGATCTTCTTGACAGTGTTGAGGGCATGGACAAAGACGCGGTCTGGCAATCAGGCGTTCGGAGAATTAGCAACGAGGAGCGAGGAGGATAAGAGCAGGGCAGAAGCCAACATACCAACTGAGTCGGCCATCTTGGCGACTGAGAGGAGGAAGAGAGATTATGAGAAGATGTCCGTGATTTTGTTCGTGAGCGCGTCCCTCTCTCCACAGTGTACACGGAAGAGCGCAAGTTGAGATGTGCCTGATACTTTTAAGACTTCGGCTCCAGCCCGTCTTCTGGGCTCGCCTTCCCCAGCTCGAGACTGCGAGTAGGGAAGCAGGCGCAGACTCGATCGTTGTCAAAGAGGAGCACAATGCAATGAGATGTGGAGCAAAGGGGCTTGGTGGCGCGTGCCTGTTTGCCTCAGTTTTCCTTCAAGAGCCGAGGATGATAGCCAGATTGGATGGACGCAGAGCTGGGAATAAAAGACAACACGGCAGAAGAAGAAGCAAAATCTCCATCGCATGGCAAGAAAGAAAGGAAAGGAAAGATTCCGATTATTCTCTTCTTTTTTGTTATGTTTTTGTTCCCTATTTTCCCTCTTGTTCACGATGCCATGTTATGGGAAGTCGGAGGCATCACTCATCTGCCCTAGCGGATAGGCGTTAATTGGGAATCAACTGCTAGCAGGAGCAACCCCAGCTTATCCTGCACGCTTGCGGTCCTGCCTCGGTAATACAAAGCGCGTATTAGTAGCGTCTTACGCCTTTGGCTCGTGGAGGGCTGGCAGTGGCTGCGTTTCTAGGTCGCAGTTTGTCATTCTATCACGTGGTTTTTTTATTTTTTATTATTTATTTATTTTTTTTTTATATTGCCACTAACGGCGCTCGCAGGGTTACAGTGCGTATAGCTCAACTTAAATTTCTATTCTTTAGATCCAACCTAGCTTGTTTGCGAATGTCGCTTCCAGGGGAAGGAGCAACTACCATGACGAAAAGAGAGCTCTCTGATGACTCTGCTGAGTCGGGAAGAAATCAAGAAAAACGCCCGAGGCTTTCTTCGGAACCCGGCACAGATGCGGTGTCTCTGCTGCTCCAGCACTCGAAGGAGCTCCGGCACTGCCTCAAGTCTCTGGAGAGGGAAGGCACACTCACAGATGCCACTTCCCAGCAATTGGCAGTGCTGAGCAGAGCGCTGCTTCCAGCATTTCAGACGCTTGCGGGCGAGCAGAAAGATATTCCGCAAGCAGAAGGAGGTGACGACAGGGCACCTTTCTCTTCTGAACTTGTGCCTTCGACGACGGCCGCAGCCACTGCTCTGCCCGTCCGTGCAGCGACAACGACGACGGCGACGACGCTGTTTTCTGACCGCGCAGCACCCCTGGGCGCAGCCGCATGGACGCTCGCGGACATCCCTACCGGCGCTGCTGCCGCCCACGCCGGCGAAAGAGACGAGAGCGCGGCTTTCCCGCCGCTGCCGCCGATCGCGGACCCCATGCTCGAGCAGGCGGCGCGCACGCACACCGGCATGCGGAAGCACGCGACGGACCTCAGCTACGAAGTCATGGAGTTTGTGGGCGACGCCTTCCTGTACCACCTGGCGGCCGAGCTGCTGTGCCAGACGTTCCCGCGCCTGAGCCCCGGCCGGCTGTCGCAGCTGCGAGAGCGCCTCGTGTGCAACGCCAACCTGAGCCGCTATGCGCGCCACTACGGCCTAGACCAGCGCGCCGCGCTGCCCGCCGAGTTCTTTGGCGAGGGCCGGCAGGCCGGCCCCAACGGCGGCCCCAACGGCGGCGGCGGCGGCACCAGGGCCCGCGACAAGATCCGCCAAAAGGTGCAGGGCGATCTGTTCGAGGCGTACGTAGGGTCGCTGATCTGGTCTTCACCTCCTGCTCCGGTCCCGGCGGCCGCGGCGGCGGAGAAGACGGCGGGAGAAGAAGGAGGGGGCGTCGAGCGGGCCATCCAGTGGCTGCGCACGCTGTGGGCCCAGACCCTCGCAGACGACATCCGCGGCGAGTACCGGCGGCGGGAGGACCTAGCGCGAGCCCAGGCCCAGGCCAGCGCCGCTCAAGCCGCTCGGCAAGCAGGCAGCAGCAACGACAACGGCAACGGCAACGGCAACGGCGGCGCGGGCGGCACCAGCGATATGGACCAGCCGCACCCGCCGCGGGATGTCGAGCCCTTGAATGCCAAGATCGAGCTGGCCCGGCAGATCGGCTGCGAGGGCGTCACCATCCGCTACGAGGACGTGCCAGAAGCCAAGCGCAAGTGGGACCGGCACAATAAGAAGCTTCCACTCTACACTATCGGCGTCTGGGTGGACGGCTGGGGCCTGTCGGCATGTCTGGGGTATGGCAGCGCCCTGAATAAGAGGGAGGCAGGCGCCAAGGCGGCGCAGCAGGCGCTGAGCAACAAGAAGCAGATGAAATTCTACATAGATAAGAAAAAGGCAATGTTGGCGATCCAGGGTAAGGCCCCGACCACCACCGGCGCCTGAAATCATCTACATGTCTAGCTGAGCATTAAAGCATCTGCAGTGTATAATAACAAAAAGAAGAAGCTCTTTACGACTGCGTCCTCTCCATGGCCTGTTGATATATAAAGCAACAAAAAATCATTAACGTAGCCAAAATCACTATACTATATCTTTGAGTATCCGACGACGAAGATCTCAAGTCCAAGCATCCATGTGAAGTTAACCCAGGGGGACATCATGACATGGGGTGCGAAAAAGGCGATAGGCTTAATAGAGATACCAAAGCAGGATAGGCTAAGCCTTGCACAAACGTTATAGGGACATGTGCTCCAACGCGAGTAGACTTGGTTAGCGAATTAGCATATGAGTTTCTCCACTTTTTTGTCCAAATACTCCTCCTTTGATCCGCTGAATGTATCACGTGATCAATCAGTGGTTAAGTGGACCACAGCTGAAATATTTGGCCAATCAGCATGCTGCTTGTAGAGATCGTACTATGGCGCCCTGGAGACAAACTTTCTAACGTCAATTGAACTTTGCTGCGATTTTTCAGTTGCTTCCTACCTAAGCTCAAACGTCACAACCTCACTTCTATGCCGACAAAATGAGCGTACCACGCTCCCGGCTACTCGACCTTATGAAGGTATGCATTTAGTCCTTTCTAATTTCTTGGAACGAGAAGTTTAGCGACGCAGTTGCATGTTGCTGATGCAGCTCTAGGTCCAATGCCGGATCTTCGCAACAACCTTTAATCCTGAGGGCATCCGCATGGGCAACAAAGTTCTGCGGCAGAGACTCAAGGGTCCCGCACTCGCCGCATACTACCCACGACGCGTCGTAACCTTCCAAGATCTGCAGCGGGAGTTTGGCCCCGAATTGCTTGTTGAAGATGAGTGGGATGAGGACCGCTTAGAGAACCTTGCTGGGTGCGTTTCCCCCACATTGGGCTTCTTCATACACATATGCGCACATACAGATATATGTGTACATATATATCTATATTGGCAAGGTGTGACAGTTGACTGACTTTAGCACAGCTTACGAGCGCGTGGAAAAGCACCCAAGAAGAAGCGAGGCGGCGCCGGAGGAGGTAAGTCCTGTCGTACCTGAAATTGAATATTGTCTACTGTGTTGTCGTTTACTGACCCACAGCAGATTCCAAAGCGAAAGGAAAGAAGCGGTGATACGAGACAATTGTACGATATGAATGTGTATATAAAGGAGAAAACGTGCTATGCGATGTTATACCGGTTGTGATGAGACGACGGTCTCCCGCAACGCGGGGGCAGCAGAAGTACAAAATCACGAACATCAAGATTTTATTGGGAGTCTCTCCGCCATTTATAATTTCTCATGGAGAATGTACACGGAAGTTTTTATGCAAAATAGAAATCCACGCTCCGTTTTGGTCGACAGCCATGCTCTCTCTGAGAATGATCTTGCTATTGGAAGGCAGCCCTGTTGACCTGCTGGCTCGGTAGCAGACGTAGCACCGTTTCTTTCACTAATATTTGGCCACGCTATTAGTCTCTCGGATGTGTAGATGTCCAGTCCAAAGGATATGCGGCAAAAGAGACGGCAAGGCAGAGAGACGGCAGTCAATGTCCATCTTGTCAGAGAAGCAGTGACGTCAAGGGCCTAAACGAACCATTTCACGAACGCTAAGTATATGGCTTGGTCCTACGACTTGTTCGAGGCAGTGGCCTTTCTGGCTCCGTCCCCTGGTCTCTTCAGTGTGTCTTCCGATTTTGCTGTCAGGAATGGCAGGAACCCTCCGCGCCGAATCTGACATCCGACACCGGAAACTGAAGTCGCTTCTCCTGTGTTCATGCGTTTTTGATCTCAGCAATTTCGGAAGGCAATACTTTGTTTTGTTTGCTCTTTCCTTTTCTTCTCGATTTAGCACTCCGCTTTAATTTCGTTCTACCAAGGACGATTTTTAACATGACTTGCACGCCATGGCTATCATTCACTCGCCTTCCCAGTTTATTTCTTGTCCTTCTTTTTGCTCATATCAGCCACTCTCATAATTTTTTATAATTCCCTTTTTTTATTTATCTATTCATCTCATATACATCTCTCTCCTTCCACTTTTTCCTGGACGCCCTTTCACTCTTCCCCCCTTGCCGTTCTCTCCTTCCTTCACTCTATCCCTTCTCTGTTGCGCTTTCCCTGCTGATCTTGCCTCGATTTCCTTTTCTGGTAAAATAGCAGATACGATATTGTCGTTCACTCTTGCCAGAGGAGGCTTTTCTTGGTTTACGTGACATCTTCAGCATCCGATCTATTCTCATATTCTTATATATCTGCCTATTTTTCTATTTTGAAAATCAGCCTCCCAGTTTTTCATTTCTCTCGTCCCCTTCTTTCAAGCTTGTCCTCTGACCGCCTTCTTCTCTCCGCATCTACTTCCTTCCAGCCTGTCTTCTCATGACCTGGCTCTGTATGCTTTTTACCGAACTTGCCGCTCATATCCTGTCAGAGCTTGTCAAATCTGTTTTTTTGTTCAGTTGCTCTGCCATTCTTCTCTTCGCTGCTTCTCGTTTCTTTACTTGGTTTATTACACCGATCTATTGCGGCATTTTTCGTCGTCATATTTTTCAGATTCATGTTGGGGCACTTCTGTTTCAACCTGCCAAGATTTGTCCTCCAAGTCTTCTTTGGTGTCAAAAAGCTTGCTCGTGAGCTATGTCCAACGTTCCATCATCTGGGTCTCCCACCCAGCGCCGTACCTCAGCCTCTGCTGGCTTCGCAAAGGATGAAAGCGCCTTGACGCATTCTCAAGATTCCACAGTGAAGACTACTCAAGTAAGTGGCTATCAATTGCTCTACTAGATGGTTTGTAGGAATTTAACTTGAGAGTCACCCGTCTCTCGCCCAGTTGGGTGCATTTCAGAAGATGCACCACACTCTGTCTCACAATGGGATTGTTCTACCCAGCACCAAACTTATTTCTGTGTCACATAACTTGCTTCTGACGCCAACGTAGGATACATTTCTGGCTATGAGAAAGGGTGTCGTCCCGCTGGCTACTTCCAGATTCGCTAATCAGATTGGGGCCAAGGTACTATACGTTTCTTTTTCAATTTTCTCTCTACCAAACTCTGGTTAGCATAATTACGAAGAGACTAGAATCTGACTGCGTTGACTGTGTAGCCGAACCGTGACTGTACGGCTTCACCTAGCGTGTACCCTATGGATACTCTCCTTGCCAAGCTCTCCGAGCAACAAGTCGCCATTCGAGAGCGCAATAATAGCTTGAAAAGAGTTGAGGAAGAAGCTGCTTATGCCAGGGCTATTGAACAGCAGAAAACATGCAATTCTCTTCCCATCACTCCCGCGGCTTCTGGACTGAGTGGGCCACCCAACGGAGCTGTCCATTCTGCAAGCACCGCTCCAAAAGGTAATGCTGCTGCATCAGAAGAGTTGCTTCGCCTCAAACTTGAACTGGCCCAAGCCCAAAACAAAATTAGCCGTCTTGACCAAGAGCTAGCACACTCTCGTACCCCTATACCAGACAGTGGGCACATCTCGCCCTTGGCCACATCAAATGGTGACCACTCAGCAGCCCATGCCACAAATCAGCTTTTGTCTCGTGGAGCCACGGGCTTTCCGATTGCCCCGGGAGCAAGACCCTTGTATAATCGCGACAATATCTGGTCAACGGCAGGAGAAGCTAGTTCAGATGCAGCAGAGAATCTCTCCAGCGGGTCCACTGGCCGCTATCATAGTATATGGCGAAACGATCTCAAGCAGCCTGGATTTACTCATACTTTTCCTGCAGCCCAAGGCTTTCTCCCTATGGGAAACGTCTCTCTTCCTTCTCAACCTACTTCCATTTGGCCTACGGGTCGGGTTCTTAATTCAGGGTTCGTGGACTTGACGGCTCATACGTATGGAAATGCATCCACTCTGCTGGATGAAGGGCAGAGCGGTCACGTATCCCCGGACACTATCGCTCCTCTACGTCCTCCTTCTAAACACCCGGGAAATCGGATTGATAATCTTATACCATCTAGCCAAATCTTTGGAGGATTCAATACATACGATGCTGCTCAGGCTTATTTCGATTCCAATCCCGGTTCAGATCTTCCATCCGATGGTGGAAGCCCAATGTTTGGTACTACAGGGGCTACCATGTTTCCTCAGTATCAACAACAGCCAATTGGCACACCTTTGTCTCCAGATGCTGTAGAATTCACTTCTGGTACCGGCTATCCATGGAAGAATGAGGTACTGTTCCTCATTGCGTAAATTAGAAATTTTCACAAGTCATGAAAGTTTACTGTTGAAACGCCAGGAAACTAATGTATCACACACTTTTAGTCATCTATGTCAGATAATCAGACATTTGTGCCAACTACGGAGCCTCTCAACTACCGCCGGCTGCTTGACCGCAACGTCAATTGTAATTGGTCGTACATTGTTGACAAGATCGTTGGCAATAATGATCAGCAGGCATCCATCTTTCTTCAGCAGAAATTGAAAGTTGGTACTTATGATCAGAAATATGACATTGTCGAGGCTATCGCTTCTCAGGCGTACCCTTTGATGATCAACCGTTTCGGCAACTTTCTAGTTCAGCGCTGCTTTGAACATGGCTCCCCAGAACAGATCGTCAAAATCGCAGAAGCCATTCGGGGGAACACCCTCACCCTGTCTATGGATCCGTTTGGTTGCCATGTAGTCCAAAAGGCATTTGACTCTGTTCCCGAAGATTACAAGGCCATCATGGTTCATGAGCTTCTTCGCCGCATCCCTGAAACTGTCATCCATCGGTATGCTTGTCATGTTTGGCAAAAGCTTTTTGAACTCCGTTGGAATGATTCACCTCCGCAGATCATGAAGTATGTAAATGAAGCCCTACGTGGGATGTGGCACGAAGTTGCCCTTGGAGAGACGGGAAGCCTCGTCGTCCAAAACATTTTCGAAAACTGCTTGGAAGAAGACAAGGCAAGTCTCTTTACCAAAAATCTACGTGCTTTTGTTTCTGCAATAGGTGCTAACAGATTTAGCGTCCTTGCATCGAAGAGGTTATTGCAAACATTGATGTCGTTGCTCATGGACAATTTGGCAACTGGTGCATTCAACATATCTGCGAACACGGCGCTCCTAGTGACCGTGGTCGTGCCATAGACCACGTTATTCAGTTCGCTGCTGAGTACAGCATGGACCAGTTCGCATCAAAAGTTGTTGAAAAATGTTTGAAGATTGGTGGTGCCGAGTTTCTTGGGCGTTATCTCGACCGTGTCTGCGAGGGGAGGGTTGACCGACCCCGTATTCCCCTCATTGACATTGCCAGCGATCAATACGGCAACTATCTCATCCAATACATTCTGACGCACGCTAGCCCGCAGCATCGAGACGTCGTTGCTGCTCATATCCGAAAGCATATGGTATCACTGCGTGGATCCAAGTTCGGTTCCCGCGTTGGAATGCTTTGTACGAACCCTGCCGTTGCAACTCGGCCGGGTCCAGGTGTTGGCCCACCTATCGGGCGGCTTCCTCCTCGATATGGTGGGTATCGGTGAATTATGTTGGTTCCTCTTGAGTTAAGGGCTTCAGGGCCTGTATTGTATTTGTTCCTGTTTTTGTTTATGGCTGTGTTGACCCATATCGAAACGTTAGTCTGGTCTCATGAGCTAATGTGTTATCAGGTCCTATGCATTCTCGTCACCGTGGCTCAGGAACGCCAGCCCCGTACAATCCCGAATGATATCTCCAGCTTGCTCTTCTTGTGTGATTTTTATGGTACGGCAATTCTTGATTTTCATTTTTCTTTACTGCTTCATGTTATCCCTCGTCTCTTTCTCATGCGGACAATTTTTATGAGTACTGGGCTGGCTGTCAAGCTACAACATGTGACAATCTTCTCCTATTACACACATCTTCCTATTAGCTATCTACAGATCACTCCACATCCTACGCTTGGCGGGCTACTGCCTAGTACAAGTGCCTTGGACATAACATGGTTATGGTTTTGCAATATCAAAATTTCTTTTATATTGCGTGTATTAGGGCGACCACAGACAGTCGTTATAACGCAGGACATTCTTCGCCGTTCAAAGTATATGTAAGACCTTCGGAGGAGTCTAAGTGGCCGGAAAGCAAAGAGAAGAAGCACATGTATTTCTGGTCTATCGGGGCATTGTCTAACTGCCGCGGCCTGCATTTCCAAGGAGCTTAAGAAAGAAAGCATTATATGAGAAGATTAGCATGTTGCACAAGCACAAGACCAATTTGCGCCCTTTCGCTTTTTCTGGAGGGAGAATGATAGTGGCCTTTCATGTATTCAATAGCTGCGAGTCCTCGCATCAGAAATAAAGAGATGCTATTAATCCATGGGAGTGTTATTTGGGCAGCACAATTTCAACCTTTCCTTCTTCACTTTGGTTTGCAACGCGCATCTAGATTTACTCCTCGAAATTCAATGCTTTGAATTTGAATCCCTACAGTAGCTTCCTTCCTCCCAAAATAATCGAAATGGTCAATGAATTGAACAAAGAGAGAGCTGTACATGATACAGCTACATGGGATATCATTGAAAAAAGTTCAAGAAGAGAACAGAAGATAATAAAAGGCCACAGCTGGAATAGCGGGCGGGAGAAGGAACAAAAAAAGATAAAGGTACAGAAGGTAAGAAAAAAAAAATAACGAAGAAACGAAATGAAGCTAGAAAGAAAGGTAAAAAGCGCCCAGCCTAGACCATTCCGCGCCCAATCAATTCACTCTCCACACTTAGATATGCCAGCTTGAGTGTAAATAACCTGGGAAAGAGACCACATTTCAAACACCAATTGTTCCCAAGCAAAGCCAGCCAAAAGCAATAAAAACGGCCATCTTCAAGCCAACCCGGGTCCGGAGGAGATCGTATACCGGAGGGTGAATCGATTTCAATACTCCGGAGAGGGAGGATGTTCACGTTGTGAGGAATATGAAAATTTTTTTTTAAAACAGAAGACAAACAGGAAATGAATCGCGTATCGTCGTCATTCATCTCGTCGGCATTGCATTAGGAGCATGCTATCATCCCCCCGTTTTGGAAAGAGCAGTCACTTCTCCTTCCTGCCCTCAACAATCTCTACTTCCTGCCTTGAGCTCTTCGCCTTCTCAAGGTCCCCGGCTGGACGCTCCTGTCGATGTTGCAGGCAGCTGCAGCTCCTGCTCCCAGCCGGCCTTCTCTCGCTCGCTCCACCGGCGAAGCACGGGAAGCATAGCGCGCACGATCTCTTCGACGCTGAGCCAGGGCCCAACCAGGACTTTCATGGAGCTGTCTCCGACCATGTCCAGGCAGCTGGCCGCTTCGGCCCAAGCGTCGATGCGGTGCTTCGTGGCCGTCAACAGCCTCTGGGCAAGTCCGCCGCCGCCGCCACTCTCGGCAGATAGGTCGTGATGCTGGCCCGATACGAAGGCGGCCAGCATCTGCTCGAAGCAGAGAGCGCGCAGCTGCAGGGCGAGGGCCTCGAGGGGGCGGAAATGGCGTGCGTGGCTGCGCAGCTCGGCAAAATGAGGCAAAAGGCGTTCCCACACAGCAATATCGCCAGCCTTGCGCTCGAGGTGGCGGCCCTGGTTGAGCGACTTGAATGCGATCATGTAGGACATGACCATTTCGAGGCTAAGGGCGGCGACCAGCTTCTTTTCAGACGTGGTGAGGGCTGGCGCGGGTACGGCAGGGGTGCCATCGGCTGCTGTCTTGCCTGCGCTACTGCCGTTCGGAAGCCTGCTCTTGACTATAGCGTCGCGGTCGTGCTTAAGCTTGGTGCCAAGTCTCAGGAAGGCATCGTAGCGGCGGCGATACTCTGATACCGTGGTGGCGGGGGGGCCGCCACCGCTGCCGCCGCTAGCGGTCGACGTATCACCCTGGCTCGTCGGCGGCCGCTCAGTTGAGCGAGGGGTGTAGCTTGCAGAGTCACCGGGAGTGAGGACCTGGGAATTGTTGGATGTGGCACGCGCCATGGGTGTAGACTTGAGCGGCGTGCCGGGCGCCACAGACGTACGCGCCACTGCCGACACGCTCTTCTCGGCATATGCCTTGGGGTGCTTGAAGGAGGAGGAGGCGGACGGCGGAGGTGGCGGCAGGTCGTTCGAGCTGTCGGATGGCATCGGCCGCTTCTTGGTTACAATGACCGGTGGCGACGGTGTGTTGTCCTCATTGCTGAGGGACCGCCCTGCTGGTTTAGCAAGCCCCTTTGTGGGGGTAGGCAGGTTGAGGAGGCGCTCGACTCTCTTGGCGTTCTTCTTCTTGTACTTTAGAGTCACAATCAGAGTTCTCTTGGCGGGGTGTGCTGATATGGTCGACTCCTGGTATTCATCCCGGTCTTTGTGCGCAACTTCTTTGTGCGCGAGCTCTTTGTGAGCCTCCTTATGGGTTTCCTTGCGTGATGGCGGTTCTTTGTATGCCGCACCGCCATCCATATCTGTGTCCGCAGGTGGGCGAGAGGGCCTCTTCCCTGCAGTTGCGGAAAGGGCAGGCTGTTCTTGGCTTGCCTTGGGCTTGGACTCGGGATCTTTCAGGTCTTTTACCACCGGCGTCTTCTTGAGGCGCGACAATTCTAGCTCGACAATTGGAGGCAGAGTCGGGGAGAGAAGTGGGGGTATACGAAACGGCGACTCTTGGTTCTTGCCAAGATCTGTCTTGCCGATTCCTTTGGTCGTTCCGGCGCCTGGCCGGGACTGTTTCGTAGTCGCATCAGGATCCCGATCAGTTTGGAAGTGGAGAGGAGAGAGGATCGGCGGCAGGGAAGTTCCTGGCGCTGAGAATCCTCCTACATCCTCGTCTGAGGAGTGATCTCTGGTCCGGTCTCGATCGCGATTCCCTTTGGATAATTTATGGCCATTCGTTCTTGGCATAGAAGGCGAGGGTGTTCCACGGTGGTATGAGTTGTCTCGGTCTCTGTCGCGGTCCTTGTCCCGGCCCCTGTCTCGATCTCTGGCCCTCTCCCGATCTCTATCTCTATCTCGGTCTCGGTCTCGATCGCGGTCTCTGTCTCTGTCGCGGTCTCTGTCGCGATCTCTGTCGCGATCTCGATCTCGGTCCCGGTCTCTGTCCCTGTCCTTGTCCCTGTCCCTATCTCTGTCTCGTTCCCTGTCTCGTTCCCGGTCCCGGTCTCTTTCTCGATCTCGGTCTCTCTGGTGCTTTTGTGACGACTGTCCATTCGCGGACTGTCTTGGGCGGTCGTCTCTGCGACTCTCCAGATCTAAAGGACTTGGCGGGTCGTTTATGCGATGGGGAAACTTTGACGCAGAAGCAGAGTGTGGTGGCGAGTTGGAGCTCATGGAGGTGTCGGACCTTGAGCGCTTATGAGGACGGCTTGTGGAGTCGTGTGCTTCGGCAGGACGTTTTCTGCTGTCGGCCAAGCGGGGGCTACGAGGCGGCTTGGGTGATTTCGAGGGAGAGTGGAATTTTCTGTCTTGTGTCAGCGCGCGGGAGTTACGAGACGCAGTCGAAAAGCAGAGAAAGAAGAGCGAAGCTTACCTGTCGCCGTTGAATTCTGGTTTTGGCGGGAGACGGTGTCGTTCGAGGGGGGCCATGGCGTCCGAGGTCTTGCTGAACTTTCCGTCCAGCCTCGAGGCGTTCAGACCAGGAGTATCTGGCAGCGGGGAGCCTGAGAGCTTCTTCTGTTGTTTGCTTTGTTGGTAGTCTTTGAAAGACATTTTGGTGACGGGCTTCTTTGTCGCGCCCTTGTTGTTGGTTGTGGTGGGCGTGCCACCCGACGAGGCAGCGTCGGCAGACGGTAACGGCTCCTTGACCCTATTGTTGCCGTTGCTGGTGCCGCTGCCGTTTATATTGTTCTTCGTGCTGTTATTGTTGTTGTTTTCGTCAGCGTCCAGTTGTATCTCATAGTAAGGCCGAGTCAGGAGGACACCGCGATCGGCTTCGGACACGTAGGTGGTGTACTGCAGAGGCGAGGCGTGGGGCCAGAAGTCTTTGGGAAGTGGGTAGCGAGCGGTAGACGAGATAGAAAGATGGTGCGGCCTTTCGGGCAGGATGCGCTGGACAAGCTTGGTGATCTCCTTCGCTGCAACATCCATATTTCTACCTCAGTCTTCTATGGGTCGCAGACTGTTTCCCTCTCTTGTGTTCCCCCCTCCACCTTGACCTTTCCTATGCTAACCTCTCCAGCGTGGACCCTACAGTTGATTCTCTTCCCCTGTCGATAGTTTCTTTTCTGCGCCTCCCGTCGTCTCGCGCGCAGGGGTGCATTCAAAATTCTATTTGGTCACGAATTGAATCGCGATGCAGTGGACGGCGCGTAGTCATGAATAGCGTGGACGCGCGCTCCCGCGGTTCGTATTAAAATTCAGCGGCGTCGGCAGCAGGCCGCGACGGCTCGGGAGCAGAGCGTGAAGCTCTCTCCACAGCCCGGGAGGGGAGGGCAGGAGAAGCGTATATTCCGTCGTCGCGATCTAGGCAGCCGCGGTTATTTCACGTCGCGCGCTATGCAGAAAGCTCGCTGCTATGCGATCGTCTGGATGTTGCCAACCGAGCTGAGGGGGTAGTTAGCAAGGCGACAATAGTTGCCAGATGAGTCGGCCGGTTTCTAGCGCGGTCTTGGACGTGTGCAACCCGTACGCGCAATCCAGACAACGCAAGGATAGGGGACAGGGGCCCGGCAAGAGCGTTCTTTGGGTCTGACCTTTTTCCAGTCCAACGGCGAAGCGCAGACGAAAGAAAACAAACGAGAGTTTGTTGGACAAACAAAAGTCCCAGCAGGAACCGGAGCGTGGAGAGGAAACAAAGAGCGATTGATGAGGTTCGCTCGAATTGGCAAGGTTGGGTTGACAGAGCGAGTGTGGTATTATGGTGGTTCGGCAGGTGACAAAGTTGCCGGCTAGGATGGGGGTTCGAATCGGTTTGTCGCAAAATGGGAATCAGAGGCAAAAAGCTAAAACAGTGGGAACAGGCCGACAAGCACCAGAAGAGAGAGGCAGAGACACGACAACTGGGGCCAAGAGAAATAGCAAAAAAAAGGGAAAAAAGAAATAAAGCGCAATAGGTGATTTGGGGCCGCAGCTATCGGCGAAGGGGGGGATAATGGTCGTGCTGCATACCCTCCTCCATGTATGTTTTTTTCTCTTTTTGTCTGCCACGAAGAGGAAGCAAATGGGAGAGAGATAAAAGAGCAGGTAAAGTTCGGGTCTGAAAAGATGGGACGACCGATGCGGGTGAAGTAGTTGGTGCGTATGGCTGTATGTATGCTCAGTACTAGTAGTCTGCTGGTCGGAGTTGTTGGAGCCGTACTTAGGTGTAGCTGTAGCACGCCTATGTGCAAACAGGTCAAAAGTGCAGTTTGGAGAGAGTAGTGGAGGAGGAGGAGAAGCAGGAATTGGAGTGAAGGGAGCAAGAGAGTGAGGGAGTGGGAGTGAGAGAACGAGGGAGTGAGAGGAGGGAATAGACTTGTGAGCCGAGTTGATTTGAGCGAACGGGCGTGAAAGCAGCAGATGCAGCGAATGCAGCTGAAGGCAGCGAATGGTGTGGGATGGAGAGGGAAGACTGGGGGGGTAAGGAGAGTGAGGAGGAGGATGTAGGGGAGGAGGAGTGGGAGGAGGAGTAGCCGTAGGCACTTGCGGGCGGGATGAAGGTGACAGACAGTAGCCGTAGCGAACTCTCACAGCGAGACAGCGCAAGGTACCGGGGGAATAATAGCAGTGTGTATTGTACGTTATGTATGACTACGAGCAGCAAGGGCGACGCGGAGTTAAATGGGAGAGGGAAAGGGCAGACAGAGACATAGACAGAATACGCAGGTGTGGAGGGATCGGATTGGATACGCGGCTGTGTTGGCTGCTGGGCGGTTTAAGCAGAGGAAAAGTGGGCCCACGGTGGACTGCTAGTTTACATGGATCCTGTATCTTTGCGCTGTCCCTTCCTCTTTCGCGCCAAAAAAGAAACTTGCGACAGGCCCCCGAAGGGGAAAAAGAACGTGGGAAAGTGCCCCGGCAGGGGTCTCTCATCCAATGGCAGTGCCGAGAAAGCGACAAGTCGAAGACGACGCGAAAAGAAAACAGGAGCAAATCGTGCAAACTCGGCCAGTCCATGAAGGCAATTGAAGAAAAGGATATAAAAAAAAGCCGAGAGATCAAAAAAAGAAAAGACAATTAATTATGAAGAAATGAGAATGTGCCTTTTTTTTTTTTTCCCATAAAAAGGGAAAATAGGAAAATAAGATAATAACTTAGAAGAAAAAAATAAGAAAATAGAAAAAAAGGAAGCAGCAATTGACGACGATAATGCGCCACAGCTAACAAGTACGGGCGTGGGATAAGACCAGCGAAGGAAAGAAAGAAGGCAAAAAAAAAAAAAGGAGAACCATTGGAGAGAGAACGCACGAAACCGATCGGCGCCTTCCCTTTCTCTTAGCTGCCGGGTGGCGCGCGCTGTCGCCGCTGCCCATTGAGGAAACGAGCCAGGGGAGAAAAGAACGGGGTCTAGAAAGAGCCGTAAGACTTTCTGCGCAGCAAGCGTATCTCACACGCGTGTAAGCCACGTACCGGCTATATTACGAGAGATACGGAGGGCGGATCTCAGCCAGTAGGAGTAGGCCATGCGCCCCAGTCGGATTGACTTGCCTTCGCTAGACCGGCAGCTCCGTATCGGTCGGTTCTTTCTCTATTTTATTCTTTGGTTCGGTTGAATATTTGGAGAAGAAAAAAAAAAGAAAGAAAGAAAGAGCCAGTCGCAGGAGAGGAAACAGAGGAAGGAAGGGATGATGACAGCAGTGAAAAGTAAAGACGAGAGAGAGAGAGAGAGAAGAAATCAGAGTTGCCTATCGAGATTGTGAAACCTGGCGCACGCAGGTATGTAGCACGTAGGTAGCACGCGGGAGAGCGTTCTTCCCTCTCTGGTCCTCTCCCTCAGCTGCTGTCGCCCGCTGCTTCGGCTTGACTTGCACCTGCGCTTGTTTAGTTAGTGCAGGTCCCACTGGGGAACCTCAAAAAACGTGCTACTCTCCGTAGCAGCAGATATGTATCTTGGAGCGTGCCAGAGCGGGTTTAATATCTAAGTTTTTATGGGGAAATAGCAGCGCCGGCAGTGTCAGCAATGCCAAGTGGCAGAGGCTGGAAACGGCTCGCCTCGCGCTATCCACAGCAAAAACCGCCTGCGGTACAGACGGCGCACAAGCCAAGGCTTTATAGCACCTTATAGTACCTTACAGCAGAGAAATATTGCTTTTTGTTGCCTGTTGTCGCGTATTCATAAGTACATGTATGTACTATTTGCGAAATCACGTTCCTGTGATGCCGCACGGCAGAGCCCGCAGACATTGATATCTGACCTGGGTGCCTGATAAATACCAAAAGGGTAGCATGCTAAGTTTGCCGTTGCTATTTGTCCGTGACCGTGTCCTCCAATTATTCCGTGCCAGTGACGCCCTGCTGCTCCGTCCAGAGACCGCAAGCTGCTGTCGGGGTATCTTTTAAAAGTCCATGAACGTACGAAAGTAAACAGTACAAGAAACCAAAAATCCCAAAATGAAAAATAAAAATAACAAATTAAGCGGCATATTGCCCTCCCTTCGTCCGCCGGCGCTTAGCTGCCGCGGCATCAGCTGGCGGCCTGCCGCCGTTGACTCCGCCGTTGACCCCGCTGTTGACCCCGCCGTTGATCCCGCCGTTGACTCCACCGTTGACTCCGCCATTGACCGCACCATAGTTGTCGCTGGGGGTGTCGCCTTGGGTGGCGCTATGAGTGTCACTAACATGGCCACTCGACGGCCGCTTCTGTCCGGCCATCGGCGTATGGAAGGCTGCCGTGGGGGCTGCGATAGGCGCCGCTATGGCCGGCACGCCGAGGTAGTCGGCGAGGGTTTGCACAACCCCGTCGATGCTGCGGTCGTGCGCCTCAACCACTTGGAGGTGGCCCCAGAGGGAGTTGACGTCTTGCTGCAGCTGCCGCGCGTTCGGGCACAGCTTCTCCATGTGGCCGATGATGGCGTTGAAGAGTTCCTTGGTCGTCAGGTTGTTGAACTGCGTGTCGAGGTTGCGCACCATCATGTGTAGGGTCGCACACTGGGCGTCGACATCTCGCCGGGCGTCCCGGATCCCTAGCTCCGTACCTTGCACGCGCGTCTCAAGCGCCCGGAGGGCCGCCGAGAGTAGCTGCTCCTGTCCCTGCCCGTACTCGTGTCCGGGCCTATGCTCGTCTGATAATACCACAGGGGCAGTGGAGCCGCCTCTGTCGCCGCCGGCGCCAGCGTCGTCAGCGATAACAGCACGGGAGGCTTGCTGCACGCTCCCCGTAATACCGGCAGCGGCCTGTTGAGCGTACATCTGTGCAAGTTCGATTGCCATCGACGCAGTTTGCGGTTGCTGTACCACCGCTGGCGGTGCTTCCTCTTCCGGCACCGGCTCTGGTAGCATCGACTGTGCTGGCGCCCGACCATACTCGGGTGGGGGATGTGGAAGTGCGTCTCTCTGCGGCTCGGACACTGGCTCGGGGGCTAGAGACGAGATCGCCATACGCTCAGCCCCCGTAGAATGTCTAGGAGCGGGCGCTGGAGCCGGTGCAGATGATGCCACCGGAGCTGCTTCGCCATTCGTTCTAGACCCGATCACACCGCCATCAGAACTAGTCGCTGCCGCTGCTGTAGCGGCAGCGGCGGCGGCAGCAGCAGCAGCAGGATCTACTCTTTGGCACGCAACAGCAGGAGCTGTAGGGTCTAGCTCGAGGACTGTCTTTTCGAGCCTTTCCAGTCGCGCCACGTCCTGCATCCGGGCCTGGGCGTGCTTCTCCAGCATGGTGCCGAACACCTCCGACATGTTCTCGTTGGCTCGGGTCAGCTTGTTCATGTTGACGTGGTTGGCAGCGATGATCTTGGTCTGCTGCGCCGACAGCCGCTCGACGTCCTTTTGGACTTTTTCGAGCGGCTCGAGCTGCTCGTTGAGCCGGCCGATCTCCATGCGCAAGGTTGTGAAGTCGTCGCCCGGAAAGACGAGTGGGGCCGCCGTTGGGCATAACTGCTGCTGCGGTGGTTGTTGTTGTTGTAGTGGTGGTTGCTGTTGTAGTGGTGGTTGCTGTTGTAGCGGTGGTTGCTGTTGTAGTGGTGGTTGCTGTTGTAGTGGTGGTTGCTGTTGTAGTGGTGGTTGCTGCTGTAGTGGTGGTTGCTGTTGTAGTGGTGGTTGCTGTTGTAGTGGTGGTTGCTGTTGTAGTGGTGGTTGCTGTTGTAGCGGTGGTTGCTGTTGTAGTGGTGGTTGCTGTTGTAGTGGTGGTTGCTGTTGTAGTGACGGTTGCTGTTGTAGTGACGGTTGCTGTTGTAGTGGCGCTTGTTGTTGTAGTGGTAGTTGTTGTAGTGGTAGTTGTTGTTGTAGTGGCGGTTGCTGCTGTAGTGGTAGTTGTTGTTGCAGAGGTGGTTGCGGCGGTGGCGGCGCCCCCCGCTGCGCCAGGCGCTCCATCATCGCCGGCGGCAGCGGCGGTCCAGTGGTAATGATTTGTTGCGCACGAGCAGCAGCCGGGTCGGTAAGCAATTTTATCTGCAGCTGGAGTTGTTGCATGAGCGACTGTTGCCCGTCTAATCTATATTGCATCCTCGCTAGGTCATGCTGACGCTCTGGTTTTGCAGCTTCGCCGTCTGGTTTGGGAGACGCCAGATCACCGCGGAGGGCCTGGTGCAGCACCTGCAGCTGTGCTTGATGCTGGGCAAACTGGGATTGTGTCTTTGCTTCCAGGACATTCAACCGTTGCTGGTGGTCTGCAGGGCTTGGATTGAACAGCCGTTGCTGTTGCAGCGCTGCGAGTTGTCGTTCGAGCTTCTCTTGTAGCTGAAGCTGCCGCTGTGCTAGGTCCATGCTTGGCTTGGTCTGCTCCTGCAGCTCCTGCAGCTGCTGGCCCAGCTTGTACAATTGCTCTTGGTTCTGTTCTAATTGAGCTCGCACGCGCACTCTCGACTGAGCTTGCTCTTTGGGCAATCCCGGCCCTCCGTTCGACTCGCCGCCGTCCTGCAGTTCATCTTGTAGTAGTCGCTCCAGTTTTTGCAGCTCTGCACGGAGCTGCTCTAGCTGACTCTGTCCTCGCAATTGCGCTTCTCCCATCCCATGTATCTGTTGCAGTACAGAAAATTCTTTCTTTATACTGTTCTGCTGCAGGGTTTGTAGCTGCTGCTGAAGCTGCTGCAGCTGCTCTTGTTGTTTTGCTTGCTGCTCTGCTTGTTTTGCTTGCTGCTCTGCCTGTCTTGCTTGCTCCTCTGCTTGTTTTGCTCGCTGCTCTTCCGCCAGCTGAGGGCTCGCGCCGGCCTGCGCCTGGTCTTGTTGCTGTTGTGCCAAGGCGGCTGTTATTGTCTTGGGTGCTTCGGCGATTTTCGCATCCAGGCTGCGCACTTCCTCTTGCAGGCCCGCCACGAGGATTTTCTGTTCTTCGACCGTCTGCAGCAGGACCGGCTTCTCCTGGTCTAGAAAGGTCGATAGCTCTTTGGGCTTGACGGCGTCGATCTCGGCCAGCTTCTTCTCGTAGTCGTCCATCTTCGCCTGCACCTTATCAATGGCCGACACGTGGCGGATGTGGCTCTGGGCGTGCGCATCGAGGCGACCGGTGATCACATCGACTTGGGCGCTGGTGCTGGTACTCGCCATCGTCTCTACTTTTGCCGACAGGGCCTCTACTAAGCCCGCCAGCCGGGTCACGTCTGCGCGGAGCGCCGTGTTTTCCTGCTCGCTCTTCTCTAGCTTTATCGCCAGAGAGCCTTCCAACCGGGCCAGAAGCTGGTCCTGGGCAGCCTGCTTCTCGTGCAGCATCGCCAGCTGGGCGGTGTCGAGTGCGGAGTCTACTGGACCCTGCTGTGCCGGCGCCGGCGCTTGCGCCGGCATCATAGCTAGCACTTCGTCGAGGAAGATGGCGGAGAGGTCCGCCAGCTCCTTGGTACCCTTCTGGACGGCAGCCGCGTATTTCTTCCGCCGCGCCTGCTCTGGGCCGGCGGCTTGCTTCTGTGCCTCGGGGAGAGAGGGGAAGTCGGCATGGCGAGCGAGGGTGCGGTTCACCTCCTCCCGCCGCTTTTGTGACGCGTCCAGCGCGGCCTTGGTGTGCTCAAGCTCGCTGAGCTCTCTCGATTTTCGCAGGAGCTGCAGGAGATTCTGGGTAGCGGGGGCGCTGCTCGGAGGAGGCGCCGTCGTGGAGGCGGAGGCAGGGGCGGAGCTGCTCGGCGCTGGATTGGCAGAGGGCCGGGTGTTGATCCGCAAGGGACCGTTGGGGTTGGAGGGGCCCCGTTTTGTCGGCTCCGGTCTGGGCGAATCGCGCGGGTCTCTGGTGGAATTGGATCTTGGGCTGTCTGCCCTGGGCGTGGCGTCGGCCTTTCTCATATCAGCCTTTAGCCCCTTTGGCCCTTTTGGCGGGTTTGGCCCTTTTAGCCCTGAAGGCAGGGAAGAGCACAAAGAAACGTTAGCATTCTTGCCAATGGAGAAATGTTTCAGGGAGCAGAACAGCTAGGACGCACCAGGGCTCCCGAAGGACGGCGTGCGACCCAGCGTATTTTTTTGTGGGCCATTTCCGGCGGCAGGTCCTTTTGGGGGGATTCGTTCTCTCTCTGGGCGATCTACAAAATCGCGTCCGTATTCGCGGTCGCGCTGTGGGCTTCTGCTTCGACTACGACTCCTACTCCGACTCCGACTCCAATCCCGTCGTCTATCACGGCCACGGTCACGGTCACGATCGCGATCACGGTCGCGGTCACGGTCCCAGTCCGAATCTCTATCACGTTCTCGGTCCCGGTCTCGATCGCGGTCTCGATCCCACTCCCGCTCCTTATCGCGGTCACGGTCTCTATCGTCGTAACCGCGGTCGTCTACGCGGGGATTGCTCGAGCGACGCTGCATGAAGTCGCGGCGGGGATCTACCCCTTCTTTGCCCCGGCGCCACGAGTCAGACGAAAATCGATCTGACCAGGCCATGAGCAGCAGTGCGTGGTGCGCGGAAGCCGACCATCTAGACGCTGCTCAGTCTCCAGCGTAAAACCAACGACCGTCCGTTTTTGCTCGCAGCTGGCTCACAATCGCCAGGATATGTCGTAGAAGAGAGGGGGGGCTTTCGATGGCTCCTGCTTGTGCGAAGAAGATATATGACTGGCCGGTTGGCAAACTGACTGTGGCTCACTGACTGGTTCACTAGTGGGCTGGCTGACTTGGCTGGTTGGTCGCTTTGTCAAGCACTCAACTCCTGCCAAAGGGGCATGTAGAATGCAGAAGGAAACGGACGTTTCCGTCTAGAGAAAGGGAAATGCAAAAATGTGGTTTGCGTGTGTTTATCAAGAAAAAGACGACTCAAACAAGGCCTAGATAGCACCAACAGCCAACAAAGTCGACAGGTCACAGGCCACTGCTGCAAGCGAATTTTAGAGAAGGGAAAAGCACACCGCGGCTGACGGGGGACGGCCACGGCTTCGCTTCCCCGGTTTTTTTTTTATTGTGTGCACAGGACCCCTGTTCGACGGAGATCCTCCTGAACGGAAATGGAAGAGTTGTGGTAGCACTGTCGTATTAGCAAAAAGAACCAGTTTGCATCCCTCTACGATGTAAAGTTACGGAGCACTGATGCAAGTATAAGTGTACTCCGTATAGGTAGGTAGTAGTATATGCGAGTGTGTGAATTTGTGAGTGTGCGAGTGTATGATTTAGAGCATGAATGAATGCAGGATGAACGAATGCACGTCGAGCGAGAAAACAAGAAAGAAAACGAAGGAAAACAGGATGGATCGAGAGAAGTGCCGCCTAGAATCACGGCGGCTATCAAGGGGGCCTCCCAACGTTCTGTGTCTTTTATTATATGTACTACAAATGATGTGACTTCACCGCTTGCGTTGCAGCTGGTCTGCACGAATAATAAATAAACAGATTTCCATGGATGTTCCATGTAGGACCAGCAACAGCGAACGACGCCGTCAACCACAGCAGGAAAGAGCAAACGAACTAAGAAAACGACCGGACGCACTTGCAGCCAGCCGTGCTAGAAAGTGGTGTGCTCCTGCCTTGTCTGTTGGTCAGTGATTCCGCGAGCAAATTCAGCGAATGACCGTTACTTCTAGCTATCCCCTTAGATAGGCGCTTAAGTGCGAGTGTAGCGGATACTTGAGCCTAATGGCCGCGCAGGTGAAGTTGTTTAGATCGACTTCTATTTCAGAGGTACCATCTACCTGTACTTTTCGAGAGTGCCTTGGCCAATTATCGTACAGCAGCAGCGACCCGCTAAAACGCCTGTGCCCCCTTTATGCAGTTACTTAATAAGAATATGCAGTGCTGTAAGCCTAATAGTACGGCAGGCCACCAGGCCAGGCTGGTAGCGGTGATATGTAGTAGTGATAGCAGTATAAGCAGCAACAGCCACACTAGAAAGCACTAGCAGCCGCAGCCTCTCGCACGCGTGGGTAGCATTTTGCTGAGCCACCAAAAATTTCACACAGCTTCGCGAAGAACGCATCGAAACGCCACACTTCGCTCGACCTCTGCTCACAGCAAAACGCTTCCTTTTTTTCTATTCACCACACCCCCCCTCCCTACGACGAACCCCCATCATCGAGCAGCACACGCGCAGCTGTATCCTAGACTACACTCGTTCACGCTGCAATCATGGCTGCTGTACGTCCTTCAATGCCCCTCCCTCATTTCCCCCAGCAAGATCTTGCGGTATAGATGAAGGCTGACCAGCTTGTGTTTCTCTGTCTTCCGCAGACTGTGATGACCACCTCCGAGTCCAAGGACCTCCGGGGGCTCAACCTGATCGCGGCACACTCGCACATCCGCGGCCTCGGCGTCGACGCGGACACTCTCGAGCCGCGGCAGTCGTCGCAGGGCCTGGTGGGCCAGGAGAAGGCCCGCAAGGCCGCTGCCGTCATCCTCGAGATGATCAAGCAGGGCAAGATTGCTGGCCGCGCCGTGCTCATTGCCGGACCGCCAAGGTGCGTCTCTTTCTCTTTTCCTTTTCCTTTTTTTTTTTCTTGCTATCCGTCCGGTTCTCTCTCTGACGCGTTCTGTCCCCATCCTGCAGCACCGGCAAGACGGCCATCGCCACGGGCATGGCGCAGTCGCTGGGCGCCGACGTGCCGTTCACGTCGCTCGCGTCGTCCGAGATCTTCTCGCTGGAGATGTCCAAGACGGAGGCGCTGACGCAGGCGTTCCGCAAGTCGATCGGCGTGCGCATCAAGGAGGAGAGCGAGATCATGGAGGGCGAGGTGGTGGAGATCCAGATCGACCGCAGCGTGACGGGCGGCGCCAAGCAGGGCAAGCTGACCATCAAGACCACCGACATGGAGGCCATCTACGACATGGGCAGCAAGATGATCGACGCCATGACCAAGGAGCGCGTCATGGCCGGCGACATCATCTCCATCGACAAGTCGTCGGGCAAGATCACCAAGCTGGGCCGCTCGTACGCGCGCTCGCGCGACTACGACGCCATGGGCGTCGACACCAAGTTCCTGCAGTGCCCCGAGGGCGAGCTGCAGACGCGCAAGGAGGTCGTGCACACGGTCACGCTGCACGAGATCGACGTCATCAACTCGCGCACCCAGGGCTTCCTCGCCCTCTTCTCGGGCGACACGGGCGAGATCCGCAGCGAGATCCGCGACCAGATCAACACAAAGGTCGCCGAGTGGAAGGAGGAGGGCAAGGCCGAGATCGTCCCCGGCGTGCTCTTCATCGACGAGGTCCACATGCTCGACATTGAGTGCTTCTCCTACATCAACCGCGCCCTCGAAGTCGACCTGGCCCCCATCGTCATCATGGCCAGCAACCGCGGCCAGTCGCGCATCCGCGGCACCGACTACAAGAGCCCCCACGGCCTGCCGCTCGACTTTCTCGACCGCGTCTCCATCATCGCCACCCAGCCCTACTCCGCCGCCGAGATCAACCAGATCCTGGCCATCCGCGCGACCGAGGAGGAGGTCGACCTCTCCGCCGACGCCCTCGCCCTGCTGACCAAGATCGGCCAGGAGGCCGGCCTGCGCTACGCCAGCAACCTCATCACCACCTCCCAGCTCGTCAGCGCCAAGCGCCGCGCCAAGCAGGTCGCAGTCGAGGACGTCCAGCGCAGCTTCCGCCTCTTCTACGACCCCGCCCGCAGCGTCAAGTTCGTCGCCGAGTCCGAGAAGCGCCTCATCGGCAACGACGGCAGCATCGACTTTTCCGTCGCCAACGGCCACGGCGAGAAGATGGACACCAGCTAGAGGGAGAGGGAGAGGCGATGGGAAAGAGAGAAGAGAAGAGAAACCAAAGTTACGGTTATACCAAGGGATTGGATATATACAAAACGGAAGAGGGTGGGGAGCGGTTTTGTTCTTGTTGTCTTGATGTGCTTGCGTATCTTCTGCTTCTTTTTTTTTTTTTGTTCGGACGGTGGGAAAAAAGACCCCGGCGTATTTGGAGTGCACCTTTGAATTGTTTCTTTTTTTTTCTTTCTCTCTCCCTTTCAGCCTTGTCAAAAATACATCCGTAGAAGAAAAAGTCCATAAACCAAAAAGCCTTTCATTAGCTCGTTCCCGTTTCCTCGTTTTTAACTTTAGACACACACATAATTTGCTTCGCCGGTGAACAGACCAGAAAAAAAAAAAAGAAAGAAAGAAAAAAGAAGAAAAAACTTTAGTTTACAAATGCTACCACTCGGCTCCAGTCGCCCTCCGTGCCGGCCTCGCGGAACTCGACGCCTTCAAAGTAGCCGGCGTCCTGCCAGGCCTTCATGGTTGGCCCGTCGTAGGGACCTTGCACAGCGCCGCCGTCCCGGCCGTCCGTCCACCGGTACTCCCACATCTTGGTGGCGCTGCCGTCTTTTGCAGCGCCGCCTCCTCTGGCTGAATCGCCGCCGTCGTTGTCGTCGTCGTCGTCGTCTGCCGGCCGCGGCGGGTCCGCCCACTGCTCGCCGGTCTCAGCGCGGTATTCGCGCGCCAGCCGCTCGCGCTCGGTGTCGTAGATGTCTGGGTAGTCGCGGTTGAGGAGGCGGTCGGCGGCCTCGGTGATGGCGTCAATGTCCTGCTTCCGCCGCACCTGCTCGGGGTCCTCGGCCGGCTTGTCCTTTCCGGCAGCGGCGTCGACGTCCATCTGGTCGCCGGCGGCGGCGTCGGTAGCGTCTTCGCTGCTGCCGTCCTTCTTGCCTTGCATCTTCTGCAGCCGCCACTTGGGCACCTTTTTTGCTTTGGGCTTCTTGGCGAGGCCGCGGCCCAGGCGGGCGAGGGCTTCGAGCGCCGTCTCGCCGCGGTCGAGCCGGGCCAGCAGCGCGGCCAGCAGGTCGGCCGTGAGCACGCGGTCGTCGGCGCTGCGCAGCTGGCGCAGGTCGGCAGCGCGCTTCTCGTGGGCGGCGGCCGCGGCGCGCATCGCCTTTTTGCTGACGCCCTCGAGCCACCGGTCGTGCAGGGCGTCCGGGTCGGCCGCCTTGCGCAAAAAGTTGCCCGCCTCGTCGAACGCGCCCTCCTCCTGCTCCGCCCGCATGTTGAACGCGTCCAGCCGCGGCGCGTGCCGCTTGCGCCCGCCCGCCCCGACCTCCTCGTCCACATCCTCCTCCTGGATCGCCAGCGCCGCCGCCTCTTCATCGTCGTCGTCGTCGTCGTCTTCGTCTTCTTCGTCCGACGCCGCGTTGATGTGGATGTGTCCGCCCGCCCGGCTCTCGTCCTCCTGGCCCTCGATCCGCTTCGCGTCCAGGAACCGCACCTCCTTCCACTTCTTGCGGCCGGCCGCCTTGCCCGTCGCTGGCGCGCCATCTTTCGCTTTTGCGTCCTTGTCTTGTTCGTCGTCGTCGTCGTCTTCTTCCGCAAACATGTCATCGTCTTCTTCGTCTTCGTCCTTGTCACCGCCCGCCGCGTCCCCTTCCTTGAGCCGCTTGTCGTAGTTGTCCAGCTGGTCCACCAGGTCGACGTCTTCGGGCGCCCGCTGGTCGGCCCCCGCGCCGCCCTTGCTCTTCTTGCCCCCCGGCTTGCGCGTCCGCTGCTCCGCCCGCGCGTTGAACGTCTCGTTCTCCGAGTCCGAGTCGTACCCGTCAATGTTGACCGCCCCGCGCTTCGTCGCCGCCATGCCCACCCCAATCACGTCCGCGTCCAGCACGTCGTCGTCCTCGCGCCGCGCGTCGTCGTCCGGCGCCAGCGCCGACGGGTTGCGTACGTCGAACTTGACCTTCTTCACCGCCGTCCCCGCCCCGCCCCCACCCGCGACGTCGCCTGCCCCCTCCTCGTCCTCGCCGTGGTGCTGTCGCGCAAAGGTCTCGCCGGCGCGCTTCGGCCGGGCCGCTGAGTATTTCGATGCCATGGCAGCTCGCAAGAGGAAAGCGCGAGTGCCAAATAAAAAGAGAGAGGGGAAAAGAAAAAAAAAGAAAAACAAAGGCAGAAGCGCTCGATCTGCAAACGAACCGCACAATGTGCTATTCGTCGAAACACGGAAGGGGAGAGAGAGAATATATTGTAGCACAAAAATCGAATGCGATTCTTCCTATGGATAGGTAAGTTAAGAGCTTCAAGCGGGTCTCGAGCTCCCCCACCACATCTTTTGTCAAGCCCCAGTTAGCTTTACGCCCCCGCCAGTGGCCAAATTCTAGCCTACAACAGAACGACGCAAAGCTCTCTCGGTTCTCCTTACATCAGCCGTCTTGTTAGTTTCTTGAGAGGCGGGTCATGATTGGCAGCTGCAGCCTGCAGATCCTATAAAGTAATAAACGAGGTCAACAATAGAGTCAAGAAAAAGTGAATCAAGAGAGAGTTGTTTTCACGAGTGTGCAGAAATAGAAACTATACGAAAAATATTGTATTGTAACTAAGTTATTAAGTTCTTTCGTTCATTACATTATCCTGAAATAAAATTGCCAGAGGACTGATATAGCACTTAAGATACATCTCGTCATTTCTCCTCAGCGCTCTACTCACAATCCTGCCTATTGTCCACCAACAACAAAAACAACAACGAACTTGTTCCACTCAACTGGGAAACCGTGCGGGGCAAGAACTGGAGGAGATTCTGCGTCTAGGTGAAGGTGATCCTTGGCGCTGAGCTCGGTGAGATATGGGTGTCCAGGCTGGCGAAAGTGAGCCAGCCGGTGAACCAGTCGGTGAGCCAGTCGGTGAGCCAGCCAAACGGGACATTGATGAAGTAGAAGTAAGTATGGGGGAAAAAGAGGTTGAATTTGATGAAAACAGGTTAGCTTTGGCATTGGCTGGATGGCAGATTGGTCCGAACTCAAGTCAGAGTTGCTACCAGACTGTCAGGTTTTAGTTTGTAATGAGCTTGTATTCCCGGCCCTGTTTGAACCGCCTCATCAGGACTACCATGTGAGGGTTCCAAATGGGAACCCAAATACTGACACCTATTCATGAGGATATACAGTGCCTTTTTCAGGGAAATGGCACAAGATCAAGATGCGAAAGCCTCGAGCAAATTGAGGTGTTCTGCCAATCTTGGCTAGTTGCACAGAAGACTTTGAAATTAGGTTACAACTCAAATTTGCGTTTCTTTTTCTCGCCTGTATGGCAGTTCTATGTTATGTGCGAACCTGAACAGTTCTCACAACTCACAATGCTCGCAGCAATTTTTGCATGACAGAGCTTTTAGCAAAAAAATAGAATAATCAAAAGTAATGTTTGTGTTTTGGTCACGTCGCCGACAGCAGCTGCCGCAACCGCAGCGGCGGCGCCGGCGACAGATGGAGGAGCACGGCCAGCAGCGCCAGGAACTCCTGCACATACGCCTCAGCACCCAGCTGTATCGATTGAACGGCTGTCCTTAATGTGCCCGCATGACCTCATAGGCTATGAGGTCCGCGAGCGCGCCGCTCGCTCGCGCTAGTATCGTGAGATTTGTCAGGAGTTGCTTGGTCCACTGTTGTCCTAGACGCGCTTCTTGCTCGTTGTAGAATGTACCGTCGTATGTCATTTTGATCTCTTCAAGAGTCGTCTTGGCCGTAGAATCCGGTGGAATGATTTTCACCCTTCTGATCACATCTTCCTCCAGCATTTCCTAGCTTAGGACAACTTTCCTTAGACTCGCGGCGACTATCACCGTAATAATTTGTCAATCTCAAAAGATGATCCGCCCCGAGACAAAGCGTGCACTTCGTATGATTAGAGCAAGTGAAGTGATTTCTAAGAGAAATGCTTTAATGCACCAGGGGTCTGCCTGTCGATGGACGTAATTCTCCTTGGAGGTCACCTCCCTTCGTCTATAAGTGCGACGGCCCTGAGGCCAGACCGGCGCAATGGCGGCCCAGACGCCTATATTAGCTGTCTTCGCGAACGCTCAACCAACTGGTTTCGTATTGGGCTCCACGGGTAGGGATTCGTCTGATCAGAAACAATGTCGCTCTGTTTTTTCTGAAGGAAAGTGTCTGTCTGCCTCCAACTAGTAAAACTGTCGAAAAGTCTGCCCCCTTCGTCCTTGTACGTTCTTGGGCGTGAAAAGGCAGCAAACCCTGAGAGAAACCTCTCCGTATGTTTTAACCACTGCTTTCTTCGGTTCTTTAAGGCATCCAGCCTGCCCAGAACGGCGAACCACGGTTTCATTTTCTTACTGAAAAATGTGACTAGGCAATCTCAGCTTCAGTGTCGCCGTCAGCAAAGAGGAAGAGAACCAATGGCGACATCTGTGTTTTGGCGTCCTCGAATGTCATTTTGATCTTTCTCCAGAGCTGTCTCGATGATGGACTCTGGTGAGATAGTTTCTACTTTCGTAATCATACCGACTTGTATCATCTCCGTACTTAGGACAACTTTCCTTGCCCCGAAGGCATTTCCATGCAAGTAATTTCCGTGAGCGACAAGCAGTGCTTCTCTGTCGTTGTAGCAAACCAAGTTTGGTTGATCGACACATTTTTCAGCAATAAATTGAAGGCGTACACGCCTCAGAACATCAAGCAGTCCTCGCTGCCCCAGTTAGAACCGAAGACAACTCTTCAAATTCGTTTGCAGAGCGACCTGGGGTGAGGCAGTTCCTGCATTTTCGGGCTACGCAAAAAGAAGAGGCGTGACCTGAGGGATTGATGCAGCTAATGCGCTCACAAACAGCATCAGCATAGCTAGGTTTATCCCCACAACTATCTGCAGCTTGGTCTTTGGTGGCTGGCTTGTTGCAGTGGTAGCAAATTCAAACTTTAAGAATGTTTTGTCTGCCGAGTATGGCTCGTAGAGAGACCACAACCAATAGGCGCGACTTCCTGTCGCTCTTTGGCGCCATTCTAGGGTCTTCCCAGCGACTAGCTGTCGAGACAAATCGCTCTTGTACGTGCTGTGCGAGCTGGCGTTCTTAGCTTGACGTCTGCACATTGTACAACGATGTTCGAAGCCGCAAGTAGACAACCTGAGTGTGTAAGTCTGTGGAATAAATCTGCGAGCTGTGTACGAAAGGAAAATCAAAGTATACATATTCTCACACAGGGTCTAAAGAGACGAGCCTGCGGAAGCGACATTTGAAGGGACGATGCTTGAAGAGGCGGTGCCCGAAGAGATAGGGCTTGAAGAAATGTCGCTAACGAGACGACTCTAGCCAGACGAGTCTAACCAGCCGAAGAAATCTCTTTAGAGACAACATCTAGAGAGAAGTTGAAAGAAGAAGAAGGATGAAAAATGAGAAGAGGAAGAGGGAGACTTTGGGAGAGGGAAAGGACTATTTATAGACAAAAACAAGCTGCAAAACGAAGCAAACAGGCTACGTAAGGAAGAAGAGGACAGAAAGGCGTTCGAAACAAAAGAAACAGCTAGTGGATATACAAATCGATAACAAACGCTCTTAAGATGGCAAACGCTCTTTAAGAAAACTGGAAGTATGGCTGAGAAGGGAGTGACAGACTGGCAAACGGAGGTACTCGAGCTGCAGGCTTGGACAAATAGGTAAACAGCAGCGAGGGCCGGTCATGATCACAGCGTCAATGACATTTCAGCTACGATATTTATGCATTACTCGCGTTTGGTGAACCACATTCATTGGGATTTTATACTAATTGACGAGAGCGACAGAAAAATAAAATAAATCTATAAACTGGATGAGAAACAAATTCTCTGTCGTACTTTGATGTTGTCCTGTGGCACTTTGACTAAGGCGTGCATGTTCCGCATCAATGGAATGGTCATAACCTGGGACATTTTTACTTGTAAAGAAAATTTAACTATAATAGCAGACACGGAACAACATACAAGGAATAAATGCAAAAAAAGATTGAATTGAGATCTGTCGAGTCAGGACTTGATGTTGTGCATAGAAGATGCACCGGACCAGGGGAACTTCAAATGCACCAGCCATCGCGTGTAAGTGACCCGGTCCAAAAAAAACTGCCAGACATAAAAAGGCGAAAAACTTACGGATTGGCCATATTTTGGGCTTGCAGTCTCATGATTTTCCAGCTCTCCTCGTGCGAGACAGCCGATTAGCTAAATTCCGCAAAATTTCTGCCAAAACACACCGCACCGGGACGAGAGAATTAGCTTCGGCCTATGATTTAAAAAATTTTGCGGCAGCACAGCTTCAATCACTGCTACCAACTGCCTCAACATCAGAGTTTTTTTTTTTGGTGCACAGCGTGACAAAAGAACATCAAAATGTCCTCCCAGTACGATGCTTATCAGACGTCCTTGACGGGCCGCTATTGCAGCCCGGAGATGTCCAAGCTCTTCAGCCAGCGGTCCCGCCACTCGACCTGGCGCAAGCTGTGGCTCGGCCTCGCCGAGAGCGAGAGAGAGCTCGGAATTGACACCATCACGCCCGAGGCCCTGGAGCAGATGAAGGCTCACCTCATTGTCTCGGACGAGGACTTTGAGGTTGCCCGTGTCGAAGAGAAGCGCCGGAGACATGTAGGCGATTTCCCACCTTCTTGCGTAGAGGATAGATTGCTGATATAGCCAATTGTTTTTTGTAGGATGTCATGGCGGTAAGCCTTTTTGCCATTTACCTGTAGCTGACTGTGCTCCCCTTCTCTGGCTCCCGCTAATTCCAGAGCAGCACGTCCACGCGTTCGGCGCTGTTGCCCCGGCTGCCGCCGGTGTGATCCACCTCGGCGCGACGAGCTGCTACGTCACCGACAACGCTGAGCTGATCCTGATCCGTGAAGCCCTGGATCTGCTGGCCAAGAAGCTGGCCAAGGTGATCTCGAACCTTGCCAATTTCGCGCTCAAGTGGAAGGGTGAGTCCGCCAGAATAATCCCATATCTACCATCTGCGGCGTAGCGCATGCAGCACAGACCGGCTCTGACCAAGCTGCCTCTCAGCCGAGCCGACTCTCGCCTACACGCACCTCCAGGCCGCCCAGCTGATCACCGTCGGCAAGCGGGCGGCCCAGTGGGCGCAGGACCTCATGTTCGACCTGCACAGCATCGAGCAGGTCCGCAGCGAGCTCAAGTTCCGCGGCGCCCAGGGCACGACCGGCACGCAGGCGTCCTTCCTCGAGATCTTCGAGGGCGACTCCACGAAGTGCGACGACCTGAACGTGCTCCTCTGCAAGAAGTTCGACTTCCCCGCCTGCTATGACGTGTCCACCCAGACCTACACGCGCAAGGTCGACCTGATCGTGGCCAACGCTGTCGCGGGCCTCGGCTCTTCCGCGCAGAAGATCACGGGAGACATCCGCCATCTGGCGCACTGGAAGGAAATCGAAGAGCCGTTCGAGTCTTCCCAGATTGGATCTTCCGCCATGGTCAGTACTCTAGAGAACAGCGGCCTTGCTGCCCACACGCCCCCTTTTGCACTGCATCTGCAGATGCTAACTTTTGACTTCGTATAGGCGTATAAGCGCAACCCCGTAAGTGTCTCTTTTTTTTTCGGTTGTGCCTGTCCGGCCATTCTAACAAATAAAGATGCGCTCTGAGAGAGTCTACAGCTTGTCGCGCGAGCTGCTGTCCAAGCCGGCCACGTTTGCCAACACTCACGCAGACCAGTGGGTAAGTGGTACAGTGCCCCCATGTACTAGCGGCTAAGACTATGAAAGCTAATTTATTTCCCAGTGTGAGCGAACTCTCGACGACAGCGCTGTTCGCAGTAAGCAATAGCTGAGCCCTTGCAAGTCCCTGTACCGGGGGCATGAAGACTGACAGTGGGGCTAGGAATCGACATCCCTGAGATGATGCTTCTCGCAGACGCTATCTGCATCGGCCTGGTAAGATGGACCGCCAAGAGCATACTACGAGCCACGCTAATGTCACTGCTTCGCGTTCTAGGACAATATCACCAATGGCCTGGTCGTCTATCCCAAGCGCATCGCAGCTCACGTCCAGGCGGAGCTGCCCTTTATGATCACGGTACGTGAACTCGCATCTATAGCCCCAAGAAACTCTTACTAATACGAAGTCTTATAGGAGTCTATCCTGATGAAGCTGTGTGCTCAAGGAGCATCCCGGCAGGAGGCCCACGAGGAGATTCGCGTTCTCTCGCACGAAGCAGGAAGCGTTGTGAAGAACGAGGTAGGCAGCTCCCATCCAGATGGCTCCCCCTCTATCCCCAGTCTTACCTCTATCACGGATTAACTTGTTGAATATTATAGGGCAAGCCGAATGACCTGGTAGCCCGGATTAAGAGCAACACCTTTTTCAAGCCAATCTGGGATGATCTCGACGATATGCTGAAAGCAGAGCTGTATACCGGTCGCAGCGCCGAAATTGTCAACAAGTATTGTGGCCCCGGAGGTGCCGTTGAGAAGGCACTGGCTCCTTATAAAGAGTACATCGAGAGTTCCAAGACTGCGGAGCTTAACGTCTAGCTGTGTTGTTCAATGAAGGAGAATAACAAGAACCTTTATTGTTCCGTTCTAGCAGTAGTCTATTAACTTTGCTTAAAAAAAAAAAGGAAATCAATCTTGAAAATCCATAGCCTCCGCATCAATCGATGTAGCCGTACGAATGCTCTTACTCATTAACAAATCGGTACCAAGATATTAGGTCTGATAATTAAACATACAAATGGCCCTTCACTCTGCTTCCCAGGGATTTAAGAGATATAGGAGGGAATCGATCGCTATATAGACCAAAGAGGGCGAGAAATTTCCTTGTCAAGATGCACAAAATTATCTTCAATTTTTGGTTGAATAGTCGTATAAGCTATACAGTACTCCGTATAGAGCCATTAATTCAAAGCTTCTGTGGCAAACATCTAGAGGTCCTGTGCTCTTACAAGTAATACTCGTTATTATGAGTGGGCATAATTGTGTGAGTTAGGTGGCGGCGAGAAGAAGTGGGGCAAGGCCAGCTTGATTGCAGCAACGGCGTTGAGCCTATTAGCGGGACACTAAGCAAGCAGCAAGTCGTCATTCTTAGCTGCCTCAACCTCAGACGTCGCCTGCAGACGGCAAACTGTCTTCGACGTCAACTCAACCAACCGCCACCTTTTTATATGACCACAACTCTTGACGTCTATATACGGTCTGTTGGTCGCATTTAATATTGTTGAACGACCATTCGACAGCAGAAAACCCACAAGAAGCTCCTATCCTGCCGACGCAGAAGAAATAGGCATCATGGTATGGCCCCCCGCTCTTGGCTGCACAGCACGAGGAAAGGCGAAGCGGAGGAAGTCTTGGGACTTTGCGTGCACATGCTGACCCTGTCGCCCAAAGTTCAACGCAGGCTACGGCTTTGACCCGATGCACATGCAGCGCGGCGGCGGCGCGTTTGCGCGCGGCGGGCCCGCGGCGATGCGGTTCGACGAGTACTACCGGTGCTACCCGATGGTGATGGCGCCGGGCGCCGAGCGGCCGGAGCTCAACTACGGCTCCAAGATCCTGCTGCCGCCGTCGGCGCTGGACAAGGTGTCGCGGCTGCACGTGCAGTGGCCGCTGCTGATGGAGCTGGTCAACGCCGAGAAGGGCACGCACTCACACTGCGGCGTGCTCGAGTTCGTCGCCGAGGAGGGCCGCGCGTACCTGCCGCAGTGGATGATGCAGACGCTGCGGCTCGACGTCGGCGACATGCTGCAGGTGCGCACCACGTCGCTGGAGCTGGCCCGCATGGTCAAGCTGCAGCCCCAGTCGCCCGCCTTTCTCGAGATCAGCGACCCCAAGGCCGTGCTCGAGCGCGCCTTCCGCAACTTTGCCACCCTGACCAAGGGCGACGTCTTCAGCTTCGAGTACAACGGCGACGTCTACGACGTCGCCGTCCTCGAGGTCAAGCCCGAGACCGACAAGATGGGCGTCAGCATGCTCGAGACCGACGTCTCCGTCGAGTTCGCCCCGCCCGTCGGCTACGTCGAGCCCACCGCCCCAGCCAAGACCAGCGGCACCAGCACCCCGCGCAGCGCCCGCGGCGGCGCCCCCGCCGGCGGCCTGCCCGCCGGCGGCGTCCTGCACAGCCAGGGCACCATGGCCCAGGCCATCAACTACGACGCCATCGCCCCCGGCTCTGCCGCCCACGTCGGCTCCAACTTTACCGGCGAGGGCCACCGCATCGGCGGCAAGAAGGGCAAAGGCGGCGCCGCTGCCGCCGCCGCTGCCGCAGCAGCAGCAGCAGCGTCGTCAGCCGAGCCTGCCAGCGCGGCCATCGGCGGTGCACGCCGAACGCGCACTGGTCCGCAGCCGCTGCGGCTGCCGCCCAACAAGCTCTTCTTCGGCTACCACATCCGGCCCGTCAAGACCAAGGAGCAGAAAGAGGAAGAGGCCGAGAATGCCAAGCGACCCCACTTTGCCGGCCAGGGCCAGAGCCTGCGGGCAGCCGCCGCCGCCGGGAAGAAGAAGGGCGACAAAGAAGACTCGCCGGCGTCTGCAGGAGCAGACAAGAAGAAGGGCGGCTCGCGGAGGCTAGACGGGCGGAAGCCGCTCTGAGCGAGCGATTTTGAGGCTGGCTTGCTGTACATTCTGTCTCTTGCTTGTTCTCTTGACTCATTTGTGTCCTAGATGATGATAACGACAGGACCACGGCGTTTACTGGGGGTGGGCGAAATTACGGCATGCTTTGACTTCTATAGTTATGAATCGATATTTGCAAATGCTACGATATAAATATGCACGAGGATGTAAACCTTTGCGTTTTAAAGTACTGGCGAATGCTGCTTTCTCTTTCGCCGATGCGCTTCACAATTTGAATATTATCAGAATTGTACTATCCTGCGAGCCTCTCCATAGCGTCTAAAGCAAACCAACTACTGCCTGCGCTATGTTTGCTATTTTACCCTCTGTGCTCCCCTCGTTCTTGTCTGCTCAACGCAACAGCCGTCTTCTCGTCTTCATCTCTTTATATTTTCCCCTCTCAAACTCCAACATCTGCGTCGTAGTTTCGCAAGCCTCCCAGTGCCTCTTCTTCTTTCTTGGTCGACTGAACGATGCCCAGGCCGCCGAGATCACTGACTTCATATTCCGTCTTGGGGAGAACGCCACTACAGCCGCTATGTTTTCCTGTCTTGGTAGGCGTCGTAGTCGACTTGCGCCGCTTGGCTACCTTGGCGGGAGACTTGGCTGAGGGGCTGACTCTGTTGCTGCCGCTGGCACCGCTGGGCTTGGTGTCGAGGAGGCCCAGCTTCTGTTTGATCTGGTAGAAGCGCTTCTAGAAGCAACGCATCAGTCAGAACGTCTGTCCCTTTAAATAACAAACATAAGCGAATAATGAGGCGTTGTAGAGAGAGGAGAAGTTTAGATAAGCATATGCCTTACCTTGGCCACGGCTGCGTTCTTGAAGCCCGAGTCGTCGGCTACACCGTCCCAGTTGATGTCCGGCTGGCTGTTCATGTTCTTGATGATATTGAAGAAGAACATGGCCTCCTGTGCGTTCGGCTCAGGGAAGTCACCCGCGAACTCGCCGTCCACGGGCTGGTGAATATTATCGAGAGAAATGATTGTCATGTTTTTTCGGTTCTCGAATCTCCGTTCTTCGCAGATCTAATTTCTAGTCAACTCTCATACAGCAAACGAAGAGCAAGATCAGCAGTGTAGAAGTACTCGACAAGATTTCTGGGGAAAGAGTTATCTCAAGCAGATACGTAGAAGCGGGATTATAAAGCAAGAGAAGTATAAGGTACAGTCGATCGTGATGAAGAAAGATAGAGGCACAAGGGCTGGAGAAGTCAGCTGAAGCGATGATGAAGCGCAGTGCGTGGAGTGTGTGAAAGTGAATCGAAGCCGATGTCCCTCTAAGCGTCGAACTCAACCTCCTTTTGGTGCCTCGAGGAAACGAACGGGCCGAATCCATTCAAAGCAAACAAAGCTTCCACAGTAGTAAGTTGGAACATTGCTTATTTCTTGTCAGAGATATATAATAGAAACTATCAGGACTTGGTCAGATCAGTCTAGAAATACATTGTAAGTCCAAATAGAAGGAGCTGAGTTGAAAAATCAATCATGGAGAAAACGTTAAAGACTTCACCGTCTCTGCTAAGAAAATAGAGATAGAAAGGAAATGTATATATATAAAAAAAAGAAAACAAAAACGCCATTCCAAGTTCCAAAACACACGTAAAGTTCCAGCTCCACCTCCGCTAGCCCATGTTTTTTTTGTTGACATATATTGTTATTTTGATTTTTTGTGATCCCCATTGCTGATTTTATAATTCCGACCCTTAAAGACAAAGGAAAGAAAATGGAAGAGAAGAAAAGCAAAGCAAAGCAAAAAAAAAAAATAAATAAATAAATAAAAAGGAATACAAACGAGAGCAGCGCCGGAAACCAAAAAAACCCAAACCGTCTATTCAGCGCTGTTGACGTAACCTCGAATACTGACATTAAATACTGTGATGGTGGAGGCTTTGGAAGTGTGTGCTATAGCCCTGCCCCGGCCCCTGGTGTCCATTATGAAGCGCATTTGCACCGCAGCTGTCACTGCTCTCCCCCTGCCCGATCATCGCGTTGCATCCGCCACCGTGCTTTGTAAATGCGCGCGCCGGAAAGTTGGGCTGCATGGCGTGTTCTCCAAGCAGAGCCTGGTGGCTCTGATGCTGGCGCTGGCCGCTGGCGAGCTGTGCCGGATGCGTGGGGTGGGACGGCTGTCGGATGCCCAGCGGGTAATAAAAATCGCTCTCGGCGGCGCTGCCGCCGGCGGCAGCACTATCGGGAAAGCTACCGATGTCGAGGGTCGGCGCGTACGGGGATATGGAAAAGGTGCTCAGCTGCGGGGAAGAGGAGAAGGGCGCGGAAAGCCAGGCAGGCGATCCCTGCTGGCTCGCGACGATGATCTGGTTGGGATTGTGGGGGGCGGTAACATTGTTGGCGTGGCTGTTCCGTCTGTCACTGTCGCTCTGGTTGCCAAAGTGCACTGCCGCTGCCACCTCCGCGGTCGCGGCAGTCGCAAATGCATAGTTGAATGCGTCAGAGGGACCGGCAGCCAGCGTCACGGGGACCATGCTGCCAGTCTGCTGCTGCGAGTGAGCCTGGCGATGGTCGATGTCGCTTGAAGGAGTCAGAAGGCGGGTGGTCCGAAGCTGCGGCGGAATTTCGCCCACAGAACCAGCAGAGCGGTGTCGCATCATCAGAGCGCTGCCGGGCAAGTTGACGCTGCCCCGCGGCACCTGTGTGAACAGTGAGGTCATGCTCTGCATTGACGTGGTCTGATTAGCGACCAGCGGCGACATCTGTGACGATACCTGCATGCCATTCTCGCTCTTGACGACTCTCGGCGAAAACCGCTCCGAGCTCTCCATCATTAGAGGATCCTCCAGCGGCAGCGGGGGCTCTTCCGGAGGCGAAGGTAAGGCTGAAGAAGTAAACGAAAGTGTCAAGCTATCATCCTTCTGGTCCTTGTTCTGGTCTTGGGTCCGGCCTTGGCCTTCTGCCTTCTGGTCATCCGATCCGTGGTTTTCGAGCTTGAATTTTTCATCCTTTTCCTCGTCCTGCTTCTTTTGCTTCTTTCCTCGGATCCCGCTGTTCGAATCCCGCCTAGGCTTGGATACCTTGGATTTCGTGGCCAAAGATGTCGATGAAGTATGTGGGACAGAGTGGCTACCATCCATAGAAGATTTAGGCACACCAAATCCGCGGCCGCTCCGGACCGAAGCCTTCTTTTCCTTGGGGTTCTGGTTCTCCACGGTGGAACGGAAACGAGAGTACCGCATCCGCGCGGCATGGCCATTGGAGATCTTCTCGAGCAAGACCGGATCCTGAGCAACCTGGTTCCAGTCGATCTATGCGCTATTAGTGTCTTTTTGGGGGGGAGGCGGAGATGCCTTGTCAAGAGCAAAGGAGCAGTCAAGAGATTTTAATGCTTACATCTTTCAGACTCTTCTGCTTGAGCATCGCATACAAGAGCCGGGCGATGGCCTCATAGGTGTTGCCACCTCCGCCGCCGCTCCCGCCGCCTCCGCTACTATTTCCTGCGCCAGACGGTGTGCCGGAACGGGTGTTGCTACTGCTGCCACCATTCCCGTTGGATCCCATGACGGCTGCGACGGCGACGGCAGCTCCAGCATAAGGGCAAATATGTACTTTGAACCAAAGGACATACCAGAACGAGAAACGCAGTGAAGAGACGGAAGGAACCAGGTCGCCGAAGAATCAAAGCAACCTTCCTTTTCTTTTCTCTTTTTTTATACTCTTAGGAGAAGAGACAGAGTCCCTTAATATAATACGGAAGTATATGTGAGAAAAGGCAGCGACCGAGCTTATGCGGATTTCAAGGAGGCTGACGCAAAGGCGTACGTAGAGCCAAATAGAACCAAAGGAGAAGAAATAAAATTGTCTTTTCTTCGTTTGTTCCAAGTCTGTTTATGACGAAGCGAACAACACGAAGGAAATAAGGCGTCTTTCTGCCTATTGGTAGAGGAGTGAAGGAAAAAAAGAAGGGCCGGGTGAAAGTGCAGATGAGTGAGTGAAAAGAGAAAAGAAGCTAAATAGGATTAAATGTAAGGCGAGAAGGGCAGAAGTGCGGTTGGTTCGGCGGGAAGAAATGTAGCAGGGGCCAGAGGAAGAGAACGGGGGCCTACGGCAGAGTCTACATAAGTATTTAATTCACAGACCCTGAGATACCTGACTCCGGCTCCTTAGCTTTCTAGGCGGTGTGGGGATTGACTGATATCAAAAGGAAAAAGAAAAACCGAGGGATGAAAATTGATCGAGAGCGGCATGGAGTAGTAACAGTAGCAGCCAGTGAGAGCGACAGCAAGAGAGGGGGGGAGAGTGGTGTTGTGTTAGTCCTACTGAGACGAAAAAGCCAGACTGAGAAACTAAAAGACAAGGAATATACGAAGCAAAGTCCGGGAGGGCTACGGAGGTTATATACGATTGGAAGACGAAAGGTGTGGGTGTGTACCGTTGCGGCTGTCCATGAGAGGCGATCAAAGCTCACAAGGCACTAGCATAGCAGCCACAAAAGGAAGAGGCGGAGTGATTTGAGCTATGAAGCTCTTGTTTCTGGTTCCTTGCATCTGGTTTGCGAGATCGCTGCCAGAGTCAAAAAGAAAGAAGGCAGAGAGGACTATGGAGCTGACAGTAGAGATCCTAAAATATCTCTTTGTCCAAGTTCAGACGAGTGGTTGCCTAGGCTAGCCTCTCGCGCCTTGCGTACTTTTCGAAAAGCCGTGAAGAGGGGGGGGATGTAGTGCAAAAAATGTTAAATAGGTGACCCACGAAAGACGCGCCACGGTGGGTAGGATTAAGTTAAAGAGTGTGTGTATAGGAGAGGGTCGCGTTAAGTGGTCTTAGCAACCTTGAAGTGGGATGAAAGGACAGGGGAATGGAGGTGTGAAGTTCGATATGGAGTTACGTCGCATAGTACAATACACAAATTCTCCCGCGGATTTGATAGTGGAATCAGACCTCAGGAAATAAGAAATGCGTGCGGGTGGACTGAAACACACTTAAGTAGTAATCTGCACAGAATATGAGTCACATCCGCGAGGAACATAGGCAGAGCGATATGGACTAGCACAGATGCAGCATTATTTTGCTCGCCAAAAGAAGTGTTGTCCGGTTCTCTGCCCAGATGAGACCTGGTAGGCGCTCGGCCTCATTTTGTTGGGAGGTTCTATTCCTTCACTTTCTTTTTTTCTTTCAATAGGGATCGCCTAATTTGCCTGTTGGGGGGGACAGCACAGGCAAAGCATGTTTTTGGTTTGCCCTGTGCTATTGGGGCGAATAGAAAAAAATGACGAGGCTGACAGAGGCGAAAAAGAAGCACAAGGCGAAAATCAAGAGAAAAAAAATAGCAGCTCGCCCAGCGAGGGAAGATTCAAAAAAGAGAGAGAATAATGGCATAGATACACCGAGAGAGGATCATCAGAAACAGTCTTCGACAGTATTGGTATGCAGGGGGTAATATATATTAGTGCTGAATGTAATAAGAGAGACAGACCGAGAAGAAAACGACGAATAGACGGCGCCACGTCACGTCTTTTCCGTGTCTTGTTCTTGGGACCCCAGGCGCGGTGCTGATGCGTGAGCACATGATCTGACTTTCTGTGGACCCAGCCACTAATAGGCAAAACTCTGCCAGGCAGCAAGCACCCTGGCTCAAACACCGACCGCCGAATCAGATCCCATATTTGGATTCCTCGCAAAAAAATGAATGGCGTGCGACACTAATACTAATTAGTCATATAGATCACATGACAGAATGTATTCGTATAGGGAGCAATGCCCGTAGACATTCGATATTACAGAAGACCCCGCACTGTAAGATGTACTGCCATTATGTAGTAGAAGGCACCCTGACTGCCGCGGCTGCTCCTGCTTTCGAATTTAATAGCTATTACTTAGCTTGGCAGCAGGTGCTAGCGAGCCTTTCAGTAGTCCAACACCCCTGTCTAATATTCCCCTCCCTCACAGCGGCTCCGATGGTCTTCTTATGGAGATCGTATTCCGGCAGAGCGGAGGGACGCAAGACAAGTAAGACATAGCAAAGATTTGGGACACTTGAATTAGGTTTGTGAGACGAGTTTGCTGGGTGCTACAATATTTCTTTTTTCGTACGCCGATACCGCCCAACAAATCACACGCCAATTCAAGAGATGCTCAAATGTTAATACATACGCTTGCAGGAAAAAGAAGTATGTCATTCCGTAGACATGCAGCAGATCAGTTGCACGTGCTGCATACCTATCCTGCAGGTCAGATTTCGGGTTAAGGCAATGCTTTATTTCTACACGTCATATAGCTAATAAATATAAACCCATGAGAATACGTCGAAGAATTAGGAAACTGGGGTGCCGTTGCTGTTCGTAACCAAAAAGGTAAAGAGAAATAAAGAAAAGAGGAAGTGAGATAGGAGAAGGAGAATGAATCAAAGCAGAGACCAACTCGACCAAGACGAGAGGTGGCACGTTAATGCTGAAAAAAAAGATGAGAGCAAGGAAAGGTATATGAAAAGGCGAAGAAACAATCAGGCCGCCATAGCCAGAAAAAAAATGCAGATCACGTTGTAAAAGTTGCCGGCAAATAATATGCGCTTTTGTCCCAAGGAAAATAACCCCCCAAAAGAGAAAACACCGAGTTGCGAAGATGCATGTGCCAGAGCCCATGTGCCAGAGCCCAAAGGTCAACGGCGTTCGAAGACGTTGGCCCCAACGGCGGCCTTGCCTTTGTCAGGGTGCTCCATGTCAGACTGCTCATCCTTGCTCGTGCCATACAGGCCGTTGGCGAGAATGTACTCGATAACCTATAGCCAGTGTCAGCCGTCTGGTCTGAAACTGGGCTGCTCTTTGTTATACCGTTTCTCGGGGATTGCTACTTACCGGATTCGGCACAAAATACCGCACGCTCATCTTCTTGTGCAAAAGCAGCCGCACTTTCGTAGACGAAAGGTCTATTGGCACACCTTGGGGGATGACCGAGATGTGATCCGTCCACTTGCTTAGCGCGTCCTTCGCTTCTTCGAGGTCCGTACCATGTCGCTCCACCACATACAGGCCGCCCTCACCGAGGATTCGGTCAAGGTCATCGGCACTCCAGATGCCGGGAGTGCTCATTGAGTGCATCAGATCGGCACCACACAGCAAAGCTACTCGGGCGGGCCGCCGGGTCTGGTCGTAGGCGGACGGAATTCCACCTAGAACCTCGTTGATCTCAGTTCGGAAGTGATCGAGCACCTGGGCAGTTGGTACATAACGTGGCTGTCTGGCTTCCCACGGGTCGACCATGACACAGTTCGAGGTGTCCTGAACAGCAAGTTCACACATCCGGATCCGGTGGCGAGCCTCGGCCAGGTTGGATTTTTTGTATGCGTCTTTATAAGAAAAGTCAGTACGGTTATAGCTGTTTGGGTGAAGATGAAATCGACAAAAAAATACGCACCAGACACTGGAGATAGGTAGATGCCCACGACCTCGTAGTTGTCCTCCACCATGCGGACCCAGTCGGAAGCCATCTCGCACATGCGCAGATCTATGAGCTGAAGTTAGTACGTCGGCGCGGGGTCAAATAAATGGACGGAAATTGTGCTCGGGACAGGGTGCTCACGCATAATCGTAATTGGACTGTTCGAGCTGTTAGCTAGTCGCTCATGCAGTGGAAAGTAATAACTTGAGAGGAATCATCGGGAGAAACGAACCTGAAAGATCCGCACACAACAAGTACCAGGGGCATCTTGTTTGGGTCCTTCTGTTCCAGGAGCCGATGTGTTGGAAAGTGGTAGGTTTCAGTCGAGGACTGGCTGTCCGGTGATTGTGACAGAGACATATCGGGTGGCTCCTGTTGGAATTGTGACTGCTGAGCTTGTTGCTGGTCTTGGAGCAGCAGGGTTTGCTGCGGGCTATTATCGGAGGACATGGTTGTATACAAGAGAGAAGAGAAGCCGAAATATACAGAAAAAAAAATACAATAGCAGGCGAGCGCTAAGAATTGAACTGAGAAGAATCAACAATTGATGGGAGCAATTAATGGGGGGGGGGCGCAGAAGACGACGCCTTGGCTTGTCGTAAGCGAAGAGATGAATGACGCCCGTGGGATCACGAACGAAGGGAGGGCGATGACTGCGAATCGGTGACTGCTCTCTGGTGGAGTGGTTTTAAATCGGATTCAGGTACTCCGTCGTCGCTGAAAGTTTTTTATTTTATTTTATTTTTGGTTCTTTCTTTCTCTCGTCTTCCTTAGTCCTCTTTTTCTTAGTTCGTTCTTTCTCTCCTTTTGCAATAGCACCTTTTCTCCCCTTTAGCGGACGCTGCGTTGGCGGGGGGTGGAAAATCGGAAAATACGCAATTGATCGTAGCGGTTGCAGAAAGAGGGGGCGGGTCGCTGCTTCCCTGATAAGTAATCCGATGTCGTCAGAGTAACGGAGCCAGCAACGATTCTATAGAGAACAAATTTGCCTCGGGAAAGGGCGACAGGGCTGAAGACGAGATATAATACTGTCTCTATCTCTAGACCAGGAGAATGGAGACAGCCAGAGGTGAGAGAGGAGGAGAGGGAGAAAACTGAAAAGAGGGAGAAGAGTGAGAGGGAGAGAGCAAGCAAGAAAAGGCAGGAGGGGATTGCGAGCGTAATAAAAGATGATGGGAATAAATGCAGAGCCGACGCCGCGGTCGAATCTGGTATTACAAACGAGCAAGAAAGGGCCAAGTGAAAAAGGAAAAAAAGCCTCTTACGCAAGTGGGCTGTGTATCAAGCAAGTAAATCTCATATATCAACTTTTTTCAGAGGGTCTCTGCCTAGACATTTTCTTAACCAAAAGGTAATGCGCCCAGGGTCTTCAGCAGGGCAGATGACAGGCGGCGAGTTCCAGATTGCGGATTGCGGAGGGAAGCGCGGGCAACTGGAAGCTGGTCCCTGCTGCTTCGTAAGTGAAGTCAGGTCCGCTCGCCCACTAGGCTTTGTTCGCTGTAATACATACCTCTTCTTCGCAGTGCGAGTACAAGTACTGTGGTATTGTGTTAGTGGGGCGCTGGTTCCCTGATTCCTGACTAAAGCCGAACATCGCCCGTCCCAGAACAGGAAAGACCGCCTAAAAGGTCACACGCAGACAAACATACATAGTGACATACAGGCGCAAAGTACATATACGAGTACATGCGGTAGTGCCGCTACCCCATCGAGCCCATGCTGCATTTACCAAGGGAACACCGGCAATAGTCCGCACTAAATCCTAAGCTATCACGTGAATCCGGATGCTCTCCAGAGTGGTGCACGGGCCCCAGACTAGAACGTGGGAGAGGATCCGCCCTGTCTCAAACAGCCCGTCTTCCCAGCCACAGAGAGAGGGAGAAAGAGAGAGCTCAGTAGCCTGCGCCGTTCCCTCTGTGAATTGGAGCTGAGCAAATGCAGCCGACTGAGAGAAGGCTTAGAAAGTGAAATGTTGTGATCTCAAACGACGCGGCCGTCGCCCCAGCTCTATCCATCACCGCCCACTCCAAAATGAATAAAAACTGGAATGACCGCGCGGACAAAGATCTCTTCTTCACTATTCTTTCTGTAAAAAACATTGGCGTTATCAGTGGCGCAGAATGGACCGTCATTGGCAACCATATGCGCTCGCTTGGTTATGGATTCACAAATGAGGGCTGCCGGTACGTCCATTGTTCTCCCCGTTAGCGCGCAGCTGTCTTCCCTTGCCGGACATAGCTTGGATGGCAGTGCCATACATCGTCTATTCCGCCCTTTTTTTTTGTCTTTCAGGCCATCGTCGTCGACGGCGCCGGCTCCTTGGTCCCCGGGCCAAAGTACTGGCTTATGTTAGCAGCCGCGGCCAACAAGCCAAGTGCGGAGACGACGGTCGTCTTTATTTCCAACCATCCTCTCTTTCTTCCACCTTTCTCTTGTGCAATATTAATTCCATCTAGGCAGCATTTTCAAGGCCTGCGGCGTGCCCAAAACAAGGCTGAACCAACCAGCATCAATATCAGCAGCAGCTCCAGCAAGGTTGATCCTACACAGAATCCCATCACGCGCCGGCCAGGTCCCGGAAGGGGCCGGCCCAGGAAGCAGCCGCCCATGAGCGCAGGCTCAGGGGGCGATGCCGAACTTGCTGCTGCGCAGGATGGGTTGGAGTCCTTTTCTTCGGAGCCTGGCATCAGTGAAAACAACGGTGCTGGCCTCGGCGTCGCTGGCTTGAGCGGTGTCCTCGGCCTGGATGCTGGCAACCCCGCTAGTGCCGCAGGTGCTGCAGGCCTTGCCTCCGATTCTGGCACACTCTTGCACCATCTCGACGGCAGCACGGCTGCCATGAGCACCGACGGCCTGACTGACGCATCACCCCACCCCCACCTATCCTTGGGCGTCCCACCACAGCCTTCTCATCCAGCACATCCGGCACAGCAGCAGCAGCAGCACCAACAACAGCAAACGCAACATCCACAACAAGCACAGCAGCAAGGCTCATTAGCAGACGGTTTGCCGGGACCCGAGGCCGTGTCTATGTCATTATCTCATTTAGTCCCCCCCGGTCATGTCGCCCAACATCCGCAGCAACAGCAGCATCAACACCACCAACACCACCCACAGCAACAACACGTCAGCAGCGGCGATCCCTCATTAGGCTCGCTGGAGGATGCAAACGGCGAAGACGAGGACGTGGTCGGTGTCGGCATGAGCGTCGGTGTCGGTGTCGGTGTTGGCGTCCCGGTCGGGGTGCCTGTTGGTGTCGGGGTCGGGGTTGAGGTTGACGTCGACGACATTCACGTCGAAGAACAAGAAGCAAAACGGCAAAAGTTGGACGTTACCGCGGACCCAGCGCTGGAAGACGATGCCGTGCTCTCCGCGTTGGCAGAGCATAACGGCGGGACATCGGTGGACCATTATCCTGCTGAGTAAGTTAGCGAAGATGTTCAGCTGCTCGCCTTTTTCTGCTTTCCCTGGCTAACATGCATAGTTTTCATTATGGAGAAGCATGACAGCTGCTGTGCTCGCTGCTTGTCTCAAAAAAAAAAAAAAAAAAAGGCAGTACGTATTGTTTGCTGCTATATTAACGACGGATGCATTGCTAGGAAAGGGAAGGATGACTCTCGATTTCACGTAGCTGTTATGATTTTCTCTGCTAGCCAAAAAAGCACAATAATGATAGTTTTGGCTTGAAGGATCATTTTCCCCTTAATCTGACACGCGTTCAAGCGATACACTTAGTTTTTCGTTTCCTGTTTGCTTGGGCCTAGATAAATCGCATAGCCATAGTAAATACACGCAATTCCAAAGTAAAATTCGGTTCTCATCCAGACGTGGCACGCCGCTCACTTTACAATCTACAAAATAAATTGATACCGTTGATCCTTTGATATTTTCTGTTAAACTGTGCTTGCTCCTATTGCAAGCGTACTCCAGGCACAATCTCAACGCGGCCCAAATCCATTCTCTGCAGAACATTAACGACCATAACCGTCGGCGTCGATGGCACCCACGGAGACCGAGAAGAGCAGCAGGGTAAGCAGTATGGACTCCGCAAAACAGCTTACTCGGCTATCTTGTTGACATATCTTAGTGGGACAACGAAGCCCACATCAAGCTGTGCCGTGCTTTGATGGAAGCACTGGTCGCTGACAGTGGTTCGCTGGCTAAGCACTCAAGTGTGATTATGGCTTCACTCGAAGCCAGCAAATCAACCTTCACATGGGAGGCAGTGCGGTAGGTTTTTAGTGTCTTCATTGTTGCTTGATTCGGTATTGTTTTGGTACTTTTCTTTCTTCTCTTTTGTTTACGGTATATTCCTTATCTGCCTCATGACTGGCCCGCTCACCCGTCTATTTTCTTTCTGATTCCTCTCCCTCACACACTTTTGTGCCCAGTATCTCTCTATTTTACGCTGGCGTCGTATTTTACACACCAATTTCCTCGCATCAACGATTTGTGTAACCGCCAAAACGCCACACCACTACATATTTGCAGTTTCAAGTTTAGCTCAGTTCTGAATCTCTTTCCTCTGCCATTGATCATGCCGGTCTCGTGGAATGCAGAGGCGTCCTTTGACTTGCTCTTAGCCATGTTGAAAGTGGTTGGTCCAGCGCAGCTGAGTGAAGAGCAGAAGGCAATGATTCTGCAGGAGATGCGAGACCGTGGCTACGATGTGGTCTGGAACGCTATACGGTATTGGCCTTGTGCAGTCCTCTTCTGTTTTGCTTTATTTCATTTCTTGTTTTTTCGCCAATCTACCTCCAAGTCATGATACCACCCTCTGTTGTTGTCACCCACACCCTATTATTTTTTACTACCCCCCCCGTAGCCGCAAAAATCGACAATCTCGCTTCATTGTTTACTCACCTCAAATTCAAGTTTGCTCATCCCTTACTCTTCTTCAAAAACAAACATTTGTCTCTTGCCCAACTATATAATCCATCCATCATCAGACATGTCCAAGTGGGAGGGAACAATGAAAGACGACCTTCTGCAGGCGCTTTTCAATTACAGTCCTCCTGACACCGAGCAAAAGCAGCAGATAGTCAGCTATCTAGCCAGCAGAGGCCACACAATTACTTGGGACGCTATTCGGTATATCTTTATTTCTGCCGTTGTCTTTTACTTTTGATTTGCTCTCGTTTGCTCCATCTCGTCCAAACCATCCTGCCTCTTTGTCGTTCCTCATTTTCCCTATTTCTCTTATATCCCATCACAACACTATCTACGTTCCATCATCGATCTGGTCATCTTGATACCAACTTTTATTTAACAACATTCCCCATTATGTCTGCCAGGACACACCGACAAGACTGGGACGCCCCAGGCGTATACAAGGACGTCTTGGGGTGGGTTGTAGCTTTAAACATGCCCTCTACAGACGTTCTGAAAGACATCGTCAAGAACTTGAACCAGCGCGGCTACAAGTTCACGCATCTTGGCCTATAGTACATTTCCCTCACTTGCCAATCCTCATCTCTATAAGATTCTGGATTTGTTTTTCTTTTCCTTGACTTTCACTTCTACGTGCTGTTTCTATTGTGCAAAACTTCCTCCCTTAGTTTTTCCGCCCTTCTCTAACTCTCTTCTGATTTATCTCCTTTGTTTCATATCGCGCTCCTAACAGAATCAAAACAATCACGGGCCCAGCCCCAACTCCATTTTCTCTTATTCACTTTGCTATTTGTCTAGATTCACTTTGCACTCCCAGTTTACTTGTTACATCCCTTTTTGCTATTATTCGCAGAATTCTCTCAGAAACAGATTTGTTTTCTTCTCCTCTGTCTTTGTGTCTTTTATTTCCATCCACTCTACACTCATACCGTGGACTGCTCTGTCATAATGTCCAACCGACAAACGTGGGATGCTGAAGCCAACCGCGATCTGCTGATTGCAATGTTCTACACGCTCGCGCCTTCTGGGGAACAGATCCGCGAAATTGTCGCACGGACAGCGGAGATGGGCTACTCCTATACGCCGAAGGCGGTCGTGTATTTTTCTCTTTTCATCTTCGCTTTTTCTATTGCACATGGCTTCTATTTTCTGTCTTCCAATAGTTCTTCTACTTCGCTGAAATGTTCATATTGCTAACTTCATGCAGTCAGCACCTTCAGAAGCTGCGGCGGAACGCGACTGATGGCACTACGTCCACTCCTACTACCCCTAAAACGCCGAAGAATCAAAAGACCCCAAAGAATGCTCGGTCCAAAGGCACACCTCACCCCAAGGCGGGTTCGGGCAAAAGAAAGAACGAAAATATCGATTCGGGCGAAGATGAGCTGAATGCAGTTGAAACCCCCTCCAAGAAGGCTAAGTTGGAACCGGGTGTGGACACCGAAGACGACATCGTCAAGGAAGAGTACGTCGTGGTTCCCCTCATACTTTGTCATCTTTCTTGCTTGCTCCAGAAGATGGATAATATGCGCTAATTAGCCGTTTCTAGGTTCTACAACCAGGCAGGAAATTTCATTTTTGGCGAGTCCTAAGCACGCATCATGGGCTCTACTGGATTGTACACTAGTATAGTGTTCAAAATGTAGAGAATAAGCTGCAGGGGCAGCTTCGGGCATTGGGGACGTAACAGAGAGATGGAAGATAGTATAATTTGAAAAGTGTTGTGTCGGCAGACGAATGCCTTGGTGAACGGGATCGAGAAAAACAACATTGTGAAGAAAGGGGAACAAATATGGAGGGATATTCTTTACGCCATGCAATAAGTGCTTTGAATTCGGCAGCACATTGACAGGAAAGCAGAATGTGAAGAGGCAGAAATGAACTAGCAATTTGCCCTGTCTGGCAGCTAATCAACATTGAGCTGATTTTATGAATGTTGACATCAAACGCCAAATATTTTTGACAAAATACTTGCTTTGCTCACGAAACCTTAAGGTATACTTGTTCAGCATGGATCGATGGGCCATTTGAATATGGGATTACTCGTAGTTTCACCGATTCCATCTATTTGCACATTTGCACGCTTTCGTGTTTGCACCGTCGTACCTTTCTCGAGCTGGGAGGCAAAGACACAGAAATTCCTTTGCCGTACTTCTGAATCAAGTCCTAGCTTTGACTCCAGTGTTTAGATTACCTGAGAATTTCCTAAGAGCTAACCATTCTTTAAGCCAAGGCTATCGATCATATGTCATGTCGAGTTATGTCGACCACGAGTCCATGCAGCTAATTCTGCAACTGCAGCTGGCCGACTTGGAGCAGGCCAAAGAATCAGGACAGCGGACAGACGCCGATTCAGAAGCTTCTGGCACCCTCAAAAAGGCCACAGAGCTCGCTCTTAGCTTATACAAGACAGAGATAATCTCACAAGTTCACATAGATCTCGATTTTGCTCTCTTCAAAAGTATTGCTAAAGCCATTTATGAGGATGCCACTGTGATTGGAAAATGCCAAGAAGACGAGAGAAATGCTGCAGGCGACCATGCACTTGTCATAAAACTGGCAGGGCCAGAAAGTGTTGAAGCTGAAACTGAGGTTGACATCGCCAATAAGGCCCCATCCCAGGAACTGGTTTTTGCTTCAGAAGCGGCTGGAGTTCTCTCTGACGACCAACTTCGTTCTTTCGAATGTCTAAATATGGCAGAATTTTCTATCGGATGCAGCAGAGAAGAGAATAACGAAGATTGGGAAGACGACACAGATTTCGGCTCTGAATTAGGTATAGGAGTTGTACGTCGAGATATTGGTGACGAATCCCAAGTAAAAAGCAGTCTCAGAGCACAAAACTAAGTTCATACAGAGTGGGAGCCACGCTACGTGCGTCTATTGTGGGAAGTCTGCCGATAGCAGCGGCATTTGCACTCCTTGCGGCCACGACTACTGCTGCGTCTGCCTCCAGGATTTATTTCTGTCTGCCGCCAGGGACGAGTCGATGTTCCCTCCACACTGCTGCTAGATCCCCATACCTCTCGACATCCGTGTGCGAGCTGCACTCTCGTTGAGTACGGTCGGATTGTTCCTAGCCAAGAAGCTCGAGTACGGAACGCCGAACCGCACCTACTGCCACGACCCTATTTGCTCTGCGTTCATCCCTCCGGCCTTTATTCGTGATGCTACCAGCGTAGCTGAATCTCATCGCTGCCGTCGATCAACCTGCACCTGCTGCAAGGGACCGGCGCACGAGGATTCCCAATGCCCGGAGATTGCGGCTGAAAAAGAGGTGCTCGCCCTGGCCAAAGAGCAGGGGTGGATGCGATGCGCTTCCTGTCGCCGTCTCATCGAGCTTAAGCACGGCTGTAACCATATCAGTATGTCTCGAGGCCTTTTTTTACTTTTCTTGTTGCCCTTTGCTTTCTGAAAATATCTCTACAATAAAGCACAGCTGTATGAACAGAAAAATTGGCTGACAGTCTTGTTTCCCATCTTCAGCTCTAGCGTGCCACTGCAAAGCTGAGTTCTGCTATGAATGTGGCGAGACTTGGAAGACGTGTGCGAGTGCAAGCTCCAGGAAGAGGCTACACTAGTGGACAATGCTGTTGCAGTTGTTGACCGAGCTCGCACTGCCGGCAGCATTGGCGAGGCCCAGCGGACCAGGCTCGTTGAACGCGCAAGAAACAACCTGGTGAACAACCTTGAGTGTGACACGCACATCTGGGTCTTTCGATATGGTAGTTTTCGCTGCAGTGAGTGTCACGATGCAATGTCAACGTATATCTTTGAGTGCCACAAGTGCAAGATACTTGCATGCAGACGATACCGATTTAATCAGCTCTAGGCGGTGTAGGACTACAAAGCTTTTAGCGGAGAACCTAGTGCGCCAGAAAGTGGACATAGCCGTTTATTTTGTTCCCACCATTTTTTATTTTTATTTTTATTTTTGGAAGTCGCAAGACAGACTTTACTTTCTACATGAGATGTTTGGCAAGGCTTTGTGAGATGGTATGACTAAATGATTCTGAAGCTACACAGGACCTGGAGATAGTTGGTCAAAATACGACTGTTATTGGTTGCTCTTCTTTTCTTTATTGAGTTGCTTCTCATACTAGTTCCAAAAATATGTAGAGATTTTTTTCATCTGGGTAGAAGCAAGAGTGCTACCAAAAAAAAATTGTGACTATCGGTACGGTTATGTGAAGAGCTTAGAGATTGCTATTCATTCACTCAACAAAACGCCAGAGACAAGCCTTCTTTCCAACAAACACATACTTCTTCTCCATCTGTCTCGAATTTCTCTGTTCCTCATCTTATCTTGCGTCCAGCAGAACCACTTGTCATATTTAATTCAGACCGCAGAAAATCGGTAAAACTGTTGCGAGCCGCCCCATCCACATAGGAACAATCACTTTTTATAACGTCACTGCTATTTTATAAAATAAGACGAAACAAAAAAAGACCAGTATTCGAATAGCTTCTCAGATTTTAATTTGCTACTGGTCAAAGATGTCTCTCCAAGAACAAGTCATCTTTCTTCTTGCATGCCTTAAGCATACCCCAATTGGCACCTAGGTGAGAATGAAAAACTACAGCTTGTCCTGAATATTGTTCTTGTTGTCTATCTTTTTCAATGCATTTGTACTGACTTGGTTTGCCTTTCAGATCGATTTTGACGCCGTTGCCAAAGAACTGAACATCCCAACCAAGGCCGCCGCGTACGTATCTCTGTTTTGCTTTCCACTCCATTTACAATTTTTCATCTCTGAATTTCTTCGAGTTCCCCTTACCCAGTGTGCACCCGCATCTGACCATTCTCTGTTAAAACAAGCGCCAAGCGATACGATCGCCTCAAGAAGCGTGCCCAAAGCAGCGACTTTTTAGCTAGAAGCGACAAGGTAACCGCCACCGGCAATACTACGCCTCTAGCCACTACTCCCGTGAGACGTGCGCGCACCATACCGTCTGCAGCAGCTTCGTCCAGCGCACCGACCACGCCTGCCACCTCGGCCAAGCGTAAGCGGCAGGCGGCCAGACTGGGGCAGGATGACAACGTCGTTAAGGACGATGGCTACCTCAACCAGGATGACACCGCGATCACCGGTGCAGTGGATGAGGAGACAACGGCTCCAATGACGCCGAACACGAGCCGGTGGGAAGTCGTCAACGCGCACCGCGGCCGGTCTCCGGTCCCCAAGCGCTTGAAGGCCCAGATGGCGGCCGACTCTATCCGGCAGGACGCAGAGGCAGAGCTGGCTGAGAACTCGGAGGACCGGGCTATGATAGAGAGAGAAGCGCACATAGACGTGCCGTTAGCCATCAAGCTAGAAGACGAGTATGCTGTGTCGGCTCCGCCGACGGCCACGGCAAACTTCTAGGGAACAGATGGGATGCCAGAACAAGGGGCCAACAGGGCATCTCAAATTGGTCCTGATTATTTTTTTATTTTCTTTTAACTTTTGCTTCCTTCCCCTTCGTTTCCCCTGCCTGCATCTTCTAGGCCTAGCCGATTCTATTACACATCACTCGCAGTTTTCCATGTGTCTAACATGGCGCCTCAAGCTTAGTTTGCATTCTCATTTTATAGGCCAATGCTACTTTCGAGACACATACTTTAGTTCTATATTATGGCTTTACTCTCTCTGTTTCTCTCTCGAAGAAAGCAAATGCTCTCGATTCAGCTGACAGAGTGGCTGCAGCTTTACGTAGCTAATCAAGATAAAGGAACATTTGCTCGACCTCTCAATGAATGCATTTCACAGAATAGATGTGAAAAAAATAAAGTAATTCAAAAGTTCGCAGTTTGTAGTCTATTGTGTCGGCCCGAATACCAAATTCAAGTTTTGCGGTGACGGTGTATAAGATGGCGAGAATTCAGTGAAGTCTCGAAAAGGGGGCTTTGTTGACTTTCCCAAGACGTCACGTAAAAAATGTACCAAGCGGGGTGGATTGGTTGTCAAGACGCAAGCATATGCAGGTACACTCTAAACGGTTCTGAACCTTATTACGACCTCGTCCAACGACAACTAGCAGCTTTCTTACGTGGAAATATCCACAGAATGCCACCAGATTGTTTTCTGTATGTCGGAGTCCGCTTTGGATCTCTTTGATTCATTTTTGAACATTTCTTACGCAGAAGGCTTCGCTGGCAAAACACGACTACACGGAATGTGTTAGTGGAAGACGGACAAGCCCATCAGAAAAGACGATACTGGAAACGCAGAAGTACAGTCATCCTCATCGAGGAATTCATATTAGCATGCTCAATTTGCATTATGAATAGAACGTGGTCGTTTGAATAATATTTCTGCCCTTAAAGTGGGACTACAATTAGCGAGCGAGTTCACCTTGTCACGAATTCTTCAATCTCAGAGGTTAGGAAGTGGAGACAAGACAATGCTATCTTGTCAGTTGTGAGCCCAGATAATAGAGATATAGGACCAAAAAGGGAATGGAGTATATTTCACAGCGAGGAAAGGCCGAGCATACAAACAAATAAGCGAAAGATTGTACCTGAGCCTTCAAGTGGAAGTTGTGCTGCCTGCGGGATCCAGAGAACTCTGGCCTACGCGAGACAGTATACAGCAGGACGGTTCAAGCAAGCACTACTCCAGTCTCTGAACAAGATACATGGCTTCGAGAGCAAAATATCTGGAAATCGAAGAGGCTGGGATTTGGCGATGTGAATCAATCGAGTTTATCAAGAGATCTCAGCGGCTTGAGATCCATAGGACTGTGTATGATATTGGAGCGAAGACGAAGAGGGAACGAAGCAAACAACGCGAACACGCTCTCGACTACGCTTCCACACTTATCCATGTCTCTGACTTTTTTTCCAAGACTTGTTTTATATTTCTCTCTGCCTTCGAATTCTCGCTTCTCCCCCGCTTCATCTATCATTCTTCCTACTTCATACTCTCATCCCTGAAGTTCGCGCCACAGATCTTGCCTTACTCTTCGTTATTTCTCCGTCTTCATTGAATTTCTTAGACATCTACTAGGCTTGCTGGCGAGCGAGACTTATATGAGCATTCGCTTGCTGAAGCATTGCCGTCTTAAAACAGAAGCGCTACCAACTTGGCCTCCATCGATGATCAATCTTTTCTACTGCTTCTCACTTCTTCCCTGCAAAAACTACGTTCGATCTCAATCTTCTTTTTGATTCTTTTCTTTGTTTGCATACTCCTACCGGCCGCTACTGTTCTAGGCCTCTCTACAGATCTATCCTCTTCCTCTTCTCCTCATATCGCCGTATCAGCTCCACCTCACCTCGTCTACAACCCAATTTCTTTTTTTTCTTCTTCTCTTTTATTGCGAGATACATTTGTTCTTCCCTTAGTAACTGTCAAGCTCGGCCAACAACGTGCCTATTTGCGCACAAGAACTACAAGCTTTAAACATTGCCAATCGCGAACTCACTGCCAACATTACTGTCTACACGACCTCGGCGCATTGCTTCCGCTTGTCAAACCACGACCTTTCGACAAGTTATATAATCCGTCAGATACTTTTCAGTAAGTAGTTGCTGCGACACGAAACAAGACTAGCATTCTTCTTCTTCTTTGTTTCTCTTTCGCTCAACATCTGTCTTCATCTACGTCTCAACTCACATCCGTGCCTAACCTTTTCTCGCAAGGTCATATCTCCATCACTCCCAAACTTCAAAGCCATGGCCGCTACGAAAGCCGGCTCCGCTAAAAAGACAGCGGGCCGGCGACCTGCCTCCATTACGCCTAGCCCGTCCAAAGTGACGAAATCGCCCAAAAAAGGGCTCGCAAGAAGCCAAGCAGCTAACTCCGCTACAGTCTTCGTTTCGGGACATGCTAAGAGCTTGGGAAATGCCTTCGCCAATCGTACGGCAACTAACAACACTGAACTCGTGGCGGCAAGCCGCGGGAATATGAACGCGCTTGAAGGTGTCGCTGCCGATAAGACTGGCGAGAAGACCCAGGGCACCCCCAAAAAGAAGGCCACACAGAAGGGAAAGCGGTCCGACAGCACTGTCCAACCCTTGACTCCTTTCTCCCGCCTGGAGACGCCTTCTCCGGCCACCGACACTCCTGAGACCCCACAGAAGACACGTCCCGCAAAGAGACGAGGCGGCAAGGGGTCTGGCCGCGCCAACGCCCGGGCTGCTCGTGAAGAAGCAGACGCATCCCGAGCCTTCACTCATGTGCCTCTTCGCCCCGAAGAGCGTCATCGCAACGGCCGCCGAGAGGGCCGCTGGCTTGTTATCTGGACCCGTACGTGTGCTAACTGGCAAAGTCGTTGTTTTTTTGTTCCTCTTCTGTTGTTGGACCCTTTCTGACTGCTCATGTCGCACAGGGCCCCGTATGATGGAGAAGCTTGTGCTCCACCTCCAGTACGAGCTAGCCCGCCATAAGATCGATGTGCCGTGGGACGCCATCGCCCACCGCCTCCACCCCGGCTCATCGGGCAGTGCCATTCTGCAGCACCTGCACCGCATGCGCGGCATGATTGCGGCCGAAGGCCACCTGATTCCTCCCGCACTACCAAAGCCGGGCACCCGCAACCCAATTGATCCATCTATCCGGGGCTATGTCCGCCAGGATATGGAAGGGCCCGACACAAAGACCCTGCGCGAGGTTCCCTTCTCCGAGCACGTGGAGGATCGCAAGTTCAACCTCCCAGATGCTTTTGATGCTGCCTACTACAATATGGCAGTCGACTCTCCAGAAACTGCCAGCAAGGAGCCCAAGCCGCGCAGAGCTTCCGGCGGCGGCAGACGCAAGAAGGCCGTGAGGGCCGTGCGGGTCCAGTCTCTTGATCCAGCCGATTTGGACAGCGACGCAGACTACGACCCCTTCACCACGGCCCCCGCCCAAAATCGCCGCACTTCGCGAAAGAAGGCGGCTGAGAGATACACTGAGGATGCAGTGACGAGCTGTGACGAAGACGAAGAGTCACTAGCCGTCGAAATTGTTGAAGAGGAGGAGGAAGTGGAGGAAGAAGAAGATGAAGAAGAGGAGGAAATCTGCGAGGAAGAGATGGAGGAAATCGCTTCCAACAGCAGCAGCGACACCTCCGAGTATGAAGTGAAGCACTTCCCTGAAGAGGATGATAGTGCTGCAGAAGAAAATATCTCGGACGACGAGGTATGCGACACAAGCGCAGAGCAGAACCCAGTCGCCGAGATGGGTATCAATGCTGCCGATCCAGATGACGACCAGGCCGATGGGGGCAATAATGGGGCCGACGGCAACAACCAGACTGACATTGCCAACGGAGATGCCATGCAAGAGAATTATGGCCATGGTATTGTGTCCTATGCGGATGGGCAGGCATTTGACGAGACTTGCGGGATGCAGCTTGGTATCGGTATGCAAGGATACGGCAACGCGGCGCCCCAGAGCGAGTTCGCCGACGCCTTCTTTCATTTTGGCGAAGACAACCATGCTGTGAGTATTTGGCTTGTTCAATGTGCTCTGAATTCCCTCTTTACTAATTCGCACTTAGTTCTTTGAAGCGAGCCCTGCCACGGAAGTTATGACAAGGAGCACACACGCGACTCACGTTCCGATCAATAGCATTGATGGCGGAACGCCGGTTTATAGCCAAAGTGGGATGCCGCAACTGACTCCTTCTTTCACGTCGAGTGGTGACACAGTACTGTCGTCGCCGTGTACTCCGTACCAGGTCACTCCTTTGGCTCGTGCGGGAGCTGGTAGCGTTGCCTTTTTCGACGGAAATTATGGTACTGGAGTTCACGAATACGGTTTCTTTTAATACTAGGATAGGATGACCTCGACATTGGCGGCTAGGTGGTGATTATTCTAGATTGGGAATGGTTTGATTTTTCAGTTCACGTTTTGTTTTTGCTTTCGCTTTGATACACCCAAGAGAAATTGATATTTTTATTCGACTGGCAAAGAGAGACAAGTGTCATTATCTTGCCTGGAAGGGATCTAAGGCCAGGATTGAGAGATATTCGCCTGCAGAATGGTTAGGAAAAAGGGCATCTACAAGAATGTATGGATACACTGAGAATGAAAGGATAGAAAACTCACGGGCAACAGGCCACAGCTGAGCCAGATCTACAAGCACTGCCGTGACCGTAGTGTGCATCTCTAGCACGTCGTCGCGCCTGGTCTCGCAGTACCACCAAGCGAACTAGAGGCAGCGATCGGATTCCAAGTTAGCACTAGACACTTATGCAGGTAGATGACAAATTACAAAGCTCTTAGGCTCCTGGCAGGCAGAGCACACGGGTGACGATGACGTACATTTTTTCCAGCCTGGTAGAAGCAGTTGCAGATGAGGGGGCTGACGACGACGGGCAGCGGCGCGGTCTCGGCGCGGCGCGACAGCCGCTCGCTGAACTCGATGGCCATGGCGTCTTCAGCCCCGGCGCCCAGGGACGACGGCGACATGTTGCTGCTGGGCTGGCCGTGGCGGAGGGCGTCGCGGATCATGTTGGCGAGGGCCAGCATGGGCTCGATCATGGCGCGCACGCCGGCCAGCGCCTCGGCCTGCATGGCCAGCTGGGCCGGCATGCCGCCGGCGCGCGGGTGGTCCTCGTCGGCGCACACGTGCGTGTCGTAGAGGCAGAGCTGGGCGCTGAGGCAGAGGGCAAAGGGCAGGAAGAGCGGCACCGGCGACAGCGGCGGGCGGGCGGCGGAGCCGGCGCCGGGGGAGGAGGAGGAGGAGTCGCCGTTGATGCTGTTGTTGCTGCTGTTTCGCTCGCTGGCGGCGGCGGTAGCGGCAGCGGCGGCGGCCTGCACGTCCTGCCACAGGGCCTTGTGGAAGGCGCCAAGCACGCGGTGCAGCAGCATGGCCTCGGCGTAGAACACCTCGTAATCGTCGGGCGACGCGGGCGGTGTGTCGTTGGTGTGGTGCAGGACGCGCGACAGCAGGTGGGTGGCCTGGCAGGTGCGGGCGAACGGGGTGGCCGACAGGGCTAGGCCGAGGCCGGCAGCGTCAGCGTCGGCGGAGACGGCCAGCGCCGGGCGGAAGGTGGACTCCTGGGTGCGCAGGGTGAGTATGAGCAAGCATGAGAGGTACGCATAAATAGAAGTAGAAAGAAAATTGTAGATGATGGTGAATGCGGAGGCCCATGGGCATGTGTGTTTACGTATAAAGATATGTGAATGGAGGCTTGGTGGAGGGAGTGAATATGTGAATGAGTGTAATCGTATGTAGGCGTGAATACGCCCATGTGAGTAAATGTAAGGAAGGATGATTGAAATTCGCAGGCGTGGCCTCTCTTCAAAGTGAATAAGGAGAAGGCCATGTATGTACGCGTGAATATGAGAGCTGGAAGAAGACAAAGAGAGGTGGCCAGAGAGGAAAGCAAGACGACAAGGCTGAAGGGGCACAAGAACGAAAGAAAATTGAGGGACCTACTCCTCTCTCCCAGTGTTCTTCGTCCATAGGAAGAAACTCTTCGGCCCGAGCATCACGACAGGCGAATGGCCGGTCATCGAGGCCAATGGTGATGAAGCTGTCGCTAGTCAGTGAACAGCGCGGTGAGAAGATAAGTTTGAAATCATCGGGTCACCTACCGATCGAGGACCAGCGTAGCCCACCACACGCGGTGCGCCTCCTCGTGCTCAACAAGAAACCCTGCTGCTAGTTAGGGGTTTGCAATTTAGAAAATACATTCTCTGTATCTAGCAGACACGCTTGTTGGAGAGTGGAGAGAAGTCAAGAAAAAAAAAAAACATACTGCGCAGCGGGAACATGCGGATGGCGTCGCGGCCGCTGTGCAGGCCCAGCATCTGGCCGAGCCGCGCGCAGGTTCCGACGGTCAAGTACGCGGCCGGGTACATGGCGCAGGCGATCTCGTGGTGCGCCAGCAGCAGGTCGCCCTGCAGCAGGCGCAGGGACACGACGCCGGCCGTCTCGAGGAAGGCGGTGCACCGCTTCGCGAGGCCATATAGCGTGCTGGTGGCCTCTGGGGTTTCGTAGTCCAAGCTGCGGCATATGATGCGTATGACCAGCAGCAGGAAGAGCGTATCTGAGGCGCAGACGGCTGGGTTGGCCACCTCTTGTCGCAGGCGGATCTTGGACACTATAAGAGGCAGGGGTTCACGGGGACAGCGGTCAGAGCTGGGGAAGAAGCACAAAGGAGAGAAAATGCAACTCTGTCTCACCTATGGGGAAGTTGGGGTGGAAGCGGGCAAAATACGTCTCCACGTCCTGCAGCACCTGGGCGGGATTGTCCAGCAGTAGCGCGCTGAACTCGGGCGGCAGGTCCACCGTCCGCCGCGCGATGGTGGCGTGGGTGGTCTTGAAGATGTACGAGTCCAGGAAGAACAGGCTAGTGGGGAAGTCTCGGGCAGCCATGTGGTGCTGCGTCAGAGACGAGGCTGAGACGCCAGCCATGGAGACGGTGCCCTCCTCGTTGGCAGACGGGCTCCCGTCGTAGTCCGAGAGCCCGTCGAGGGCCTCTGGCGGATAGTCGCAGCGGCGGCGGTTCTTGCGGCACAGTGCGCACGTAGGCCGCTCGCGCGAGCATTTCCGCTTCTGGCGGCGGCAGGTGGTGCACGCCTGGCGGGCGAGGCTGTTGATGCCGCTGCTGAGCGGGCTCACATCGGACATTACGCACCGCTGTGAGTATGGCCGCTGTAGTGGGGGGGAAGACTTATAGTGAAGCAAGCTTTTCTTGCCCGCCTGGAGTCCGCACAGATGCGCATTCGGGATAGGTGGACCGCAATGACATGTGCAGGTAGTATTGAATTTGGGGGATTACTTAAATGTCTTAGGGCAAAAAAAAAAGAGAAACGGTAGAAGAAATGAAAGAGCCTGGTGGTGGTATGTGTAAGGCTCGAGGGACGTTTCATTACGGCGCTGCCGCTTCGACGAATTGACGTGGGCCCCACTGTATACTTTATATGATGCGGACTCGTGCGGACTCAAGCGGATGCGGTGCGGGCGCGGTGCGGGCGCACTGAGGCGGGCTTAAAGAAAACCGTTTACAGCCACTCGGCATCCCCCCCATCGGCTGTGTATTAGTCCCTTTCTTTGTGTAAGCGGGTGCCTGACATAGCTTTGCTTCCAAAACAAAAAGGAAAAAAAAAAATGAAGATAGCATGATGTGAGGGGAGATTGGGTGACGTCTTGACCTTTGCTTGGCCTTCCAATGTAGATATAAAGAGACGAGGTCTCGCCCTCGAAAGGGACCTCATCTGGAGAAAAAGAAAGCAAGTCAAACATTCTACAAGCTCAAGACATATCCAACACTTCACACATTCATACAGCTGCTCGACAATTTATTGCCTTGACAATTACATCGCAGCTCAGGTCCAATCTACAGTCTTACTTATACACAATGGCAAAGTCAAAGTTCTCTGCTGACGCCCTGCCCAACCTTCACGGCAAGGTGTATCTGGTCACCGGCGGCAACAATGGCATGTACGTGACAAGCAACCAGATCCATTTCCAAGTCAATTGAACTCGCAGATATAACTAGACATAGCAATGCTAACATCTAGTCTAGTGGCAAAGAAACAGTGCTACAGCTCGCCCGCCATGGAGGTCGCGTGTACCTCGGCGCACGGTCGCAGAAAAAGGCCCTAGAGGCCATCGAAGACATCAAGAAGACGGCTCCCGACGCCGACATTCGCTTTCTGCATCTCGACCTTAGCAGCTTTGCCAGCGTCAATGCGGCCGCCAAGAAGTTTGCATCGGAGGAGACCAAGCTGAACGGACTGTACGTTGTCTCTCTTGCGAGAATGCAGCTGTATCCAATGACATGTGGGCTAACCAAAGCAGGATCAACAATGCGGGCATCATGGGCACGCCGTTTGAGATGACGGCCGACGGCTTCGAGAACCAGTTTCAGGTGAGCAGCTCTGCCTTCCTCTGCCCCGCTGTTCTGCTAGCATGCTGACACTTCTTCGCGCCAGACCAACTATCTCTCCCACTGGCTCCTGACCTACCGCCTGCTGCCCGTGCTTCAGCAGACTGCCGCCGCCGCCACGGCAGCCGGCGAGGCGCCCGGTGCCGCCCGCATCGTCAACGTGTCTTCCACCGGCCACGCCCTCTTTCCGCTCAAGGACGGCATCCACTTTGAGGACACGTCTGTCAAGACCGAGGGCAACATGACGCGCTACGGGCAGTCGAAGCTGGCCAACATCCTGCACGCCAAGCAGCTGCACGCGCTGTTCGGGCCCAAGAAGCAGGAAGACGCGAGCAAGAGCGAGGGCAAGGGCGCTGCCAAGAGCGAGGTGCCGCTGCAGCCGCCGCGGCCAGACGAGGTCTGGGCCGTCTCGCTGCACCCGGGCACCATCAAGACGGGGCTGGCCGACAAGACGGACATGGGCCCGGCGGTGGTGCGCCGCGGCATGGTGGCCCTGATGGGCTGCCTGGGCGTGCTCGACACGCCGTCCAACGGCGCGCTGTCGTCGCTGTGGGCGGGCGCCGGCGCCGACTTTCCCCGCTCCGGGTCCGGCGGCTACCTGGTGCCCACCGCCAAGTTCGCCGACCCCAGCGAGACGGCCCAGGATCCCGCGCTGGCGGCCAAGCTGTGGTCGTGGACCGAGGAGACGCTGCGGGCCAAGGGGGTGCTGAGCGAGACGGCGTAAAGAAAGAAAGAACAAAAAAAAAAGAGGCCGGCGCTGGTGGCCGCAGGCGACCTAGATCGTCTTCACCATCCTCTCCCCTCCATCCTCACCTCTTACCACTCCTCCACCTTTCCCTCCCGTCCAATGCCGGGAATACCTTTGTTCACATTCATCTAATATCAGCTGCTAGAGGCAAGGCGTTTGGGGAATTGGGTCACGAAGTACTGTCAACTATGGGTTTCTTTTTGTTTTTTATTTATTCATTTATTTATTGTTTTTCCTCTTTTCTCTTTCCTCTTTTCTTTAGTTATTCTTATTTCAGATTTGCTCTTACATAGACATGATTACCGTTTTATCGTATACTTTCGGCTATAGATGCAAGTAACCAAGGAACAACCGAAAGGTGGATACCTCTTTCTCGCTCCTTCCCCCCCATAGAATTGAATAGAAGGCCGCGGTGAGCACTGGAGTAGGTGCTGAGACCCAATGCGCTAGTCCTATTTCAGTATAAGCCAATCCGAGACTGCCCAATTATGACAAAGATAGTTTTTTTGGAGAGTATTTTTTTTCGGTTTCCTTCGTCGAAGCTTCTCCAGAAGTTTTTTCCCGCCTATTTTCTGTGGCTTTCTTTCGCTCTCCCATTTTCTTTCCTCCCTCTCTTTTATAATCACATCTTCTCCTCGATTTCTCTTTCTATTGAAGACATCGTCGTGATCGTCTTTCTCTTACTCTCATCTCTCGCACTCTCGTGTACCCTTTTCTTCTAACCCTTCCTCCCTCTATCCCTCTCTCTCTCCCTCACACACACACACACACACACACACACCATGCAGCGTGCTCTGACATCCCGGGCAAGGGCCTCTGTGCTCTCCTCGGCTTCCACCGGCCTCCGCTCGTCGGCTCGTCTTCCTCTGCAGCAGCGCCGTTTTGCTCACAAGGTAAGCTCCTTTTGGTGGCGCTGTGGAACTGCACAATTTACAAAGAGCTGCTGTGCTCACATATTGCACTAGGAGTTAAAATTCGGCGTTGAGGGCCGCGCTGCTCTGCTCGCCGGTGTCGAGACCCTGGCCAAGGCCGTCGCTACCACCCTCGGCCCCAAGGGCCGCAACGTCCTGATCGAGTCCAGCTTCGGCTCCCCCAAGATCACCAAGGGTGAGTTTTTCCCATGCTATAACTACAAGAGAGGAAGAGCGGGGTTGTGGTGCTTGCAAGTCGAAGAAGAAAGAGAGAGAGAGAGAGAGAGATAGCTAACAAGCTTGCAGACGGTGTGACCGTTGCCCGTGCCATTACGCTCAAGGACAAGTTCGAGAACCTCGGCGCCAAGCTGCTGCAGGATGTGGCCTCCAAGACCAACGAGGTGGCTGGTGACGGCACCACGACCGCCACGGTGCTGGCCCGCGGCATCTTCTCGGAGACGGTGAAGAACGTGGCGGCCGGCTGCAACCCCATGGACCTGCGCCGCGGCATCCAGGCGGCCGTGGAGGCCGTTGTGGAGTTCCTGCAGAAGCACAAGCGCGACATCACGACCAGCGAGGAGGTGGCGCAGGTGGCGACGATCAGCGCCAACGGCGACACGCACATCGGCGCGCTGATCGCCAACGCCATGGAGAAGGTGGGCAAGGAGGGCGTGATCACGGTCAAGGAGGGCAAGACGGTCAACGACGAGCTCGAGGTGACGGAGGGCATGCGGTTCGACCGCGGCTTCGTGTCGCCGTACTTTATCACGGACGCCAAGTCGCAGAAGGTGGAGTTTGAGAAGCCGCTGCTGCTGCTGTCGGAGAAGAAGATCTCGGCCGTGCAGGACATCATCCCCGCCCTGGAGATCTCGACGCAGCAGCGCCGCCCGCTGGTGATCATCGCCGAGGACATCGACGGCGAGGCCCTGGCCGTGTGCATCCTCAACAAGCTGCGCGGTCAGCTGCAGGTGGCGGCCGTCAAGGCGCCCGGCTTCGGCGACAACCGCAAGTCGATCCTGGGCGACATTGCCATCCTCAGCAACGGCACCGTGTTCACGGATGAGCTGGACGTCAAGCTGGAGAAGGCCACGCCCGAGCTGCTCGGCTCGGTGGGCTCCATCACCATCACCAAGGAGGACACCATCATGCTCAACGGCGAGGGCTCCAAGGACGCCATCACGCAGCGCTGCGAGCAGATCCGCGGCGTCATGAACGACCCCACCACGACTGAGTACGAGAAGGAGAAGCTGCAGGAGCGCCTGGCCAAGCTGTCGGGCGGCGTGGCCGTCATCAAGGTCGGCGGCTCGTCCGAGGTGGAGGTGGGCGAGAAGAAGGACCGCTTCGTCGACGCGCTCAACGCCACGCGCGCGGCCGTCGAGGAGGGCATCCTGCCGGGCGGCGGCACCGCCCTGATCAAGGCGGCCAGCCAGGCGCTGACCGACCTCAAGCCGGCCAACTTTGACCAGCAGCTCGGCGTCAGCATCGTCAAGAACGCCATCACCCGCCCCGCCCGCACCATTGTCGAGAACGCCGGCCTCGAGGGCTCCGTCATCGTCGGCAAGCTGCTCGACGAGTTCGGCAGCGACTTCAACAAGGGCTTCGACAGCGCCAAGGGCGAGTACGTCGACATGATCCAGGCCGGCATCCTGGACCCGCTCAAGGTCGTCCGCACCGGCCTGATCGACGCCAGCGGCGTCGCCTCCCTGCTGGGCACCACCGAGGTGGCCATCGTGGACGCCCCCGAGGAGAAGGGCCCTCCTGCCGGCATGGGTGGCATGGGTGGCATGGGCGGCATGGGCGGCATGGGCGGTATGGGTGGCATGATGTAAGGCAGCCAGGACGAGGGATGTGATGATGATGTATACCATATATAAAAAGTGTGTGCTTCCTTTTTTTTTGGGCTGGGATAAAAAAAAAAAAAAGACAAAGAACGAATGCGATGAACACGGGGATGGCGGCTCTCACTCGCCGACAGGATCTGGCTCTGGAGTTTTGATTTCTCTCTTTTTTTTTTTGGCCCTCTTGCTTTTCTCTCTCATGTTTTCCACCATCGACAGACCATATGTGTATGACCCCCTTTTTTCCTCTTTTCTCCCCCATCTTGTAAGATACAACTCCCCTCTACCTACCATCTACAACCACAATATAAAAAGCAACATATAATTAGACAAAAGCAAGAGCACCAAGAGCACCATAAGCGGAAATACGCCACGAGACTCCTCGTGGGAAAGATGTCGAAACAGCAAGACAAACACACAAAAACGTAAAACGCATGAAGCAACATAAGATTTGCCTCCCTCGCCCTCTTTTCTTTTCCTAGGAACCAAATGTGAACAGCAATGCCCATCAGGAGATGTTGCCCAAGATGACAAGATGGGAGAACCCAATTGTCGCCCGAGGCCATCCGTAGGGATCATCTGGGTGCCTGAACGAGAATGACATCTGCCTGGCGCTTCTCTCCTGCCTCTTTTGCTTTAGATTTCTCATGGTCAAAGAGAATGCAAAATCTCTTATCACTCAGGATAATACTGCCTGCTCCCATGCGCAGCTTGGTGGTCGATGCAATAACACAAACATTGCACAGTGCAGATGGCACGGTATAGCGAATCTATATATATATGCGAGCAATTCTTTTAGGGTGTGTCTTGTGTGCTGCAACACAGCCCGGCCTTAAAAGCGAAAAAGAACGAAATAAGCTTCTGCCTTGACAAGCAAATTGAAGCACGAAGCAAGTAAGATGAAACTAGAGTTTTCTGTTGCCTATCGTGATGCTCTCCTTGCTGCCTTATCCTGACAAGCTGTCTCTTTGTGCTCGCCGTTTTGGTCTTTGTTGCTGTAGGCAATCGTCCCAAATTAACCGTTTAAAACCAGGTACATGCAACGGTGCTGCCTGATGATATCGCTGCTATTTTATACAAAGACGAAGAGATAATAATAATAATAATAATAATAATATGCACAGTGCGCACATCAGGCCGGTCCAGCCAAATCCTCTGCAGCTCACAGCAATCAGCACCTGTGTCGTACTTATGCTTACACCAGGGTGTCTCCCCCCCCGACCCCCCCTGTCCAGGGCAGTGCCCTTTGGCCTACTCGTACTCCTTCTTGCCCCCCCCCCCCCAATATTACGGAGCAATATCTTGTATGTACGACAGCTTACGCTCGATATGGCAAGAGCCCCTCCATTTACATGTGTAGAAGGCACACCGTCACTCTCTGTAACTGGCTGCTGCTAGTTTGGGCCTTCCCCATCGCCTAGGCAACCCCGCCATATGCAAGAAAGAGCAGGAACAAAGCAAGAAAGAAAGAAATCAGCCCCTCCTGTTTCTGCTTGTATGAATGTGCGAGTGCGAACTGAGAGCGTCGAGTGCCTCTCTCTTCAACAGCAGCGGCGTAATAAATCACCACCACCACCACCACCACCACCACCACCGCCGCCATCCCCCCCCCCCCACTACTCCCACTACTCACAACAACACACTACTACGCAAGCACCCTCAATCTTCTTCTCTCTCTCCGCCTCTTTACCACCACTACTACTATTACTGCTGTCCTCCTGCTCCACTTCCTCCTTTCTCTCTTCTTCTCTTCTTCTCTTCTTCTCTTTCTTCTGCCCTACTATTACGAACGGTCTATTATTTATTTTTCTTCATTCCCCTCCCCAATTCCTGCATTGTCTCCCTCTTCCCGTACAACGACTTCTCTTCTCCACATCTCCCGCCATTCTCTGCGACTCCGGTATGTGTGCCATATTTCGTCTCACGTCCCTCTTTTCCCCCTCTTGGTGGCTCTTCTGCCTGCTGTGTTTGTCCCATCGACTTCGGCTCGAGCTCTATTGTCGTGATGCTCCTCTGTTCCAGTGGTTGAGAATGCTCTGTTTTCACTCTGCTGTACCTGCTGCATTCATGATCGACAGACGCCGAGGGAGGGGTCACAACTCATCTTGCAGCTCAACCACCACGTTTCTCTAGTCGCCTTCCCTCCCCCCAGCCGCCGCCTTCTTGGTTCTTGTTGCTGACCGCTTCGCGACCCGTCGTCATCGCCAGATAGAAATCTTTATATTGCTTCCTTGCTAGCTTGCAGCCTCGTCACAACTGTCCTTCCACAATGGTATGTTGATGCTCGTGTGACGCCCGCTTCTATCCGTTTCTTCCGTGCTGTCCGGCCCTTGCTAACCGTCTCCATATAGTCTAACTCCGGGTAAGCTTCAAATGTCTCAATCCGAGCAGCGCATCGTCGTCTCATACTCGCGCACCCTTCTTTCCCACGCCACCCGGTGTTTCTGGCCGGCTGGGCTAACTCTTCCTCAGTGCCTCCGTCGCGCAGGACTGCATTACTGCCTTCAATGACCTGAAGCTCAACAAGAAGCACAAGTACATCATCTTCAAGCTGTCAGACGACAACAAGGAGATCGTCATCGAGGAGACCTCCAACGACAAGGAGTGGGAGAACTTCCGCGAGAAGCTAGTCAGTGCGATCGCCAACGGTAAGCCTGTAAGTTTTGGCCCCTTTCCCAGAATGCGTGCTATGCTCTCTCTCTCTCTCTCTCTCTCTCTCTCATATCCCTCGCTGACCATGACAAGGCCCCCAGATATGCCGTCTACGACTTTGAGTACAGCCTTGCGTCCGGCGAGGGTGTGCGGTACGTCCCATTTTCTTCATTCCCCGGTTCTCTGCTAGCTCTTTGCTAGGTCCCCTCCGGCAGCTTGCCCCGTATCACTTGCCTGCTGACAGCCCGACAGGAACAAGATTACCTTTTTCTCCTGGTCCCCCGACGAAGCTTCCGTCCGCCCCAAGATGATCTACGCCTCGTCCAAGGACGCCCTCAAGCGCAGCCTGAACGGCATCGCCACGGAGATCCAGGCGAACGACGCCGACGACATCGAGTACGACAGCGTGCTCAAGACCGTCAGCAAGGGCCTGGCTTAAGTCCATTGCGCGCACTCTCGGACCGGATGCGTGTGTTCGGCTGGGGGGGGGACAGGAAAGCTCTGCCACCTGCGCCGCTGCGGCCATATGCCGAAAAGAAACTCGAAGCCTACCACCCAAAAATTCCATCATCTACCAAACCTTGAAAAAAAAAAAAAATTACAATATGACATGTGGCGGACATATCCAGAACCCTAAAGAAAAATGGAGGGGAGGGTCTATGTCGAAGAAGGAGACGAGTAGAAGGTATTCGGACAGCGGGTGAATGAATCCTTCAATGAGGTGCTTTTTTCTAGAGACATAGCAGCAGTAGCAGATGTGGGATGGAATGAAGAGCAGAGACGGATGAATTCCCATGTTGAAAGACGAGATGCCGAGATGCTGGTGTTCTTCTATTTTTATATATATTTTTGAAGCTCTTTCTCTTTGTTATGTCCTTCTTCCGTGCATACAAAAGGCTCCTCTCATGAGCAGGCCATAGCTGATGAATCCGGTGACAAGAGAGTTTTTCACTGTGCTTCTGCGTGGAGATAGAGCCACTCGTCTGTTTAGACGTCTTCCTCAAAAAAAGATGTAAGCAGTAAAATTATATGCAATTACGCTCCATGTACCGAACAGCATGCCATCCAATCGCCTCTCGCCTCGCCGTTTTTTTTTTCATTTCCGTCATGCCATCCGGTCTTCCCATGCCCGCAGGAACAGGCTGAACACCTCGTCTGCCTGCTTGTCGTCCTTGATGCGCTGCCCCAGGAACCCGCGCAGATCCGTCCAGAACGCCTCGCTCTCCACCACATTTGCGTCGGCAGCGTCCTCCATCTTTGCATCCGTCTTCGGTGCAGGGGCAGCAGCACCAGCAGCAGCGGCCTTCTCTGCTGCGGCGGCGGCCACCGTCGCGGCGCCGCCGGTGACCATGACGCCGAGCTCCAGGACGGCGTCTGGACCGGCGGCGGCGGCGGCGTCGCTGCTGCCGACGAGGTCCTGCAGCACCTTGCTGTCGGCGACGGGCTTCTTGCTGTGCAGCAGCCGCAGCTTGGCGGCGGGCACGCCCGACTGCTCTGCCACGGCCGCGCGCACGTCCAGCAGCGACGTCGTCGCCAGCGGCAGCGGGCCCAGCCGCACGTCCAGCGGGTGCGGGCTGCGGTGCAGCGACCGCACGCTGACGGTCACGCTGGGCTCCTGGCCGGGCGCCGGCTTGCGGCCCGCGGCGGCGGCCGGCTGGCGCATCGGCCGGGGCATGCGCGGGAGGATGTACTGGTTGAGAGGGAAGAGAAAAGAAAGACGAGGTGTCAGCATCTCAGGTAGAGAGGAGTCCTGACTTGAGGCATCGCGTTCTCCTTACCGGTGACCTGGCGGGATAGCCGCGGGGGTCCTCGACGTAGTCGGCGGGCAGCTTGGCGGGGCGGCCGTCGAGCGCCGCCAGGAACGACTTGGCAAACTGGACTTCGGCCATGGCGAGCAGCAGTCGAGGAGAGAGAGAGAGAGAGAGAGAGAGAATCTGGTTCGGCAAAGAGATATGGGCGGGGACGTTGCCTGTGCCAATCGAATGTTGCAGATGGTATATAGAAAATAGAAAAAGCTCTGTTACAGGTTGAGCAGCCTGCAAGCAATTCGAATTGGAGACGATATTCTACAGCGTTCTAAGCCCGTAAGCCTGTGCCTTTTGGGAGGTGACGCTGTCAACAACCCCCCACAACCCCCCCACAGTGGGCTCTCTGGCTTCTGAGGGTTGCAATTGGCGGGTCAGCTTTTGCGTATTACAGAGGACTTTGCGTACTATTTGCCTGCGTGGCTGGGGGGGCCTTTGGGGCATTTTGGGCGGGAGGGGCCAGGACCACAGAAGCCAGCCAGGCCAATTTCTTATCTTATCGCTTATCGGCAAATCTGCAGAGGCCCAAAAAAAAGTTCTGATAATAATTCCCATTTTTTTCTGCCGCCTCTTTTATATAGGAAGAAAAAAAAAAAGTTACACTGTTACTTGTGCTTCCATACCACACCGACCTCAACCCATATTGTGTCCCTTTTTGAAATATTTACCTTCTTTCTGACAACAATGGGTGTCGGTCGTCGTATTGGAAAAAAGCAGGGTGCTCCCGAGCCTCTGTCCGAAGAGCACTTTGCCAAGCTCAAGCGGAAAGCCGGTCTGCCCGTCGACACGCCTGCGTCCCGGCCAGGCGGCGACAACGACGGCCCGTCCTCGAAGAGGCGCAAGGGCAACAATGCCAACGGCGCCAAGGCGGTGTCTGGAAAGAACGGCACAAACGGCGTGAAGAGCGGAGCGAAGAAGACCAACGGTGCCTTGCCTGCAGCCAAGAAGGCGGCCGCACCAGTGGTGGCAGGAAAGAAGCTCTCGACCACCGTGTCCAACGGCAAGCGGCTGCCAAAGGCCGCCGCCGCATCCCTCAAGCCGAAGAAGGCGCCCGAGCCGGAGCTGAGCGACGCTTCCGACGACGACGATGACGACGAATTCGATCTGGAGGACGACGACGAGGACGACGGCCTGTCGGACCTGGACGAGGACGACGAGATGGCCGGGGGCGACTTTCTGGGGGGCGACTCGGACGACGACGTGTTCGACTCGGATGCCGAGATGGACGAGGGCGGCGGAGGAAAGCGCCAGTTTGTCTTCTCGGACGACGAGGACGAGTCGGACGCCGAGGAGAAGCTGACGGCCGCCAACATCGAGGGCCTGTCGCGGAAGCTGGAGCGCAAGCAGGCCCGCGAGGCCGCCGACGCCGCCGCCGAGCTGCAGGAGAGCGCGCTGCAGACCAACATCGACGGCGACATGTTTGCTGCGGGCGCGGACGCGGAAGATGGCGACGACGAAGAGGGCGGCGGCGGCGGCCCCGCCGCGGCCGAGCAGGCCAAGAAGGCCGCCATGCTGGCGCCAGACCTGCAGCTGCTGCGCGGCCGCATCAGCGAGACCATCCAGGTGCTCGAGGACTTTGGGCGGCTGGCGGCGGCGGGCAAGGCGCGCGCCGAGTACGTGGAGCGGCTGCGCGACGACGTGTGCGCGTACTACGGCTACTCGTCCTTTCTGGCCGAGAAGCTGCTGGGCCTGTTCCCGCCGCGCGAGGCCTTTGCGTTTTTCGAGGCCAACGAGACGCCGCGCCCCGTCGTGCTGCGCACCAACACGCTCAAGACCCACCGCCGCGCCCTCGCCCAGGCCCTCATCAACCGCGGCGTCACCCTCGAGCCCGTCGGCAAGTGGTCCAAGGTCGGCCTGCAGGTCTTCGAGTCGAGCGTCCCGCTCGGCGCCACCCCGGAGTACCTCGCCGGCCACTACATCCTACAGGCCGCCTCCTCCTTCTTGCCCGTCATGGCCCTCGCGCCCCAGCCCGGCGAGCGCTGCCTCGACATGGCCGCCGCCCCCGGCGGCAAGACCACCCACATGGCCGCCCTCATGCAGAACACGGGCGTCGTCTTCGCCAACGACCCCTCCAAGGCCCGCGCAAAGGGCCTCATCGGCAACGTCCACCGCCTCGGCGCCCGCAACGTCGTCGTCTGCAACTACGACGCCCGCGAGTTCCCCCGCGTCCTCGGCGGCTTCGACCGCGTCCTGCTCGACGCCCCCTGCTCCGGCACCGGCGTCATCGCAAAGGACCCCAGCGTCAAGACCAACAAGACCGAAAAGGACTTTATGCAGCTGCCCCACGTCCAGAAGCAGCTGCTGCTCGCCGCCATCGACTCGGTCAACCACGCCAGCAAGACCGGCGGCTACCTGGTGTACTCGACCTGGGGAGTAGTTTTTTTTTTTTTTTTCTTTCTTTCTTTTTTTTTTTTTAAAAAACTCTCTGCTGACACTGCCCCTCTTACAGTTCCGTCACCGTCGAGGAGAACGAGGCCGTCGTGGCCTACGCCCTCAAGCGCCGGCCCAACGTGCGCCTCGTCGAGACCGGCCTGCCCTTTGGCAAGGAGGGCTTCACCGGCTTCATGGGCAAGACCTTTGACCCCTCCCTCAAGCTGACCCGCCGCTTCTACCCCCACCACCAGAACGTCGACGGCTTCTTCGTCGCCAAGTTCCAAAAGTTCGCCGTCACCCCGGCCAACGCCGTGCGCGCCCCGGAGAGCGGCGGCTCCTCCTCCTCCGCCAAGGCCTCGGCCAAGGCGAGCGACGGCGCCGACGCTGCTGCTGCCGCTGCTTCTGAGGTCGTCGACAAGACGCCCATCGCGCTCGACGACGACGACGAAAGCGACGTCGCCGGCGACGGCGGCAAGGGCGACTTTGGCGGCTTCGACGACGATGAGGACAGCAAGTACATGGAGCGCGCCCGCAAGAACGCCATGCGGCGCCGCGGCCTCGACCCCCACGCGCTGGACCGCAAGCCCGAGAAGAAGGCCGCCGACAAGAAGGCGGACGAGGGCAAGGAGGAGGCTGCTGCCGCCGCTGCCGAGAAGGAGAGCACGCACAAGGTGACCGAGAAGAAGATGCCAACGAAGGGCGGCGAGAAGGCGCTGGAGTCCCGGCCCAAGAAGCAGCAGCCGAAGGAACAGCAAAAAGAGAAAACAGCCAAGGCGACCGACAAAAGAAAAAAATAAAGGGAGAAGAGATTGGAGTCGAGAGAGTATAAAATAAAAGCATTGTTTTAGTGTGTAGATACAAGGCCTAGAATTTTCGGGAGTTTCCTACTTATAATATTACATTGCGTTTTCGGTACGATGGCCACTACGTGACTCTGCATTATTCTTAGTCTAGACGAAATAGGGACTGTCGGCGCATAGCCCGAGCCTGTATCGCGAGATGCCAGAGGTCTTAGGGCGCCAGTGTTGCTGCTATTAGTCTCAAATTCCGATTCTATTATTAACATCACCTAGTCACGATATCTGCGTTTATTGTACCAGAATCAAAAGAAATCGGCCAAAGCAGCCTTGCATAGTCGCAGGCTATTCCATAAGTCAAGATTGATTATTGATTAGCTTTAAGGTCTACTCCGTATCCACGGCATCATTCGACATGTCAACATCAGTCATCAGCTCATCTTCGCAGGTCATGAAGCAACATCATTCCTCTCTAATTTTCGGCTCTTCTGTCTAGCTCGTTTTGAGCAGGCAACTCTCAAGCTACTGCTACAGCTTCTCCCTCCTCCACTCTGCTGCTCTCAGGTCTATAGTGTATATCCATCCATTTCCCCAGAACCAAGCGGTTCCCATCCCAGATTAAAACAAAAATAGAGTAAAACGAACAGACAACAAGGCTGTCTCCGAGGTAAAGAAAAAAGAAACGGAGAAAAACAAATAATGTCATAGCCCAAAGTCATAATAACCATCATGTCATAACAAAACCAAAAATAAAGGAAGCCAAAAAAACACGCCAATATGCTTTTATGCCATCCTTCTCCATGCAATGCAGTCGTTCATAGTCGAATCCACTAACTGAATCTGATATGTGCAACTGTCATGGCCGGCTCTCCTTGGATCCCTGCCTTCTTTCGAAGTCGCCGGTTTTCCTCTCCAAGCCAAGCCGTTTCCGCCCACGGCTTTTTTGTATGCAGACCCATAAACGCTTTTTTTTTTTGAAAATCCCTTTCCCTTTGTGATGCAAGTCGTACAGAAGAATGTAGGAGCTAAAGGTGGAGTATAAGAAAGGAGAAATAGGGGAAGAGCAATAAGGGTGAGTAGTAATGTGAAAATGTGGATTGCGTGTAGATGAAATCGGGGTATTAAATGTATAGTCCCAAATAGAGGATACCAGAAATGAAGTAAAGTTGTGCGAGATGTGTCGAAGCGGTTCCGAATTGGGATTGCATCGTTGGCGTGTCACGAGAGCGTATATCGTCAGCTTAGATGGGATGTGTCACCATCTCCTGAAGAAGCCATCGCCAGGAGCTCTGGTTGCGGTCTTCAAAATTCATCCATCTCTCGCATTTCTTCTTCCAGCGCTGCTCTTCCTCGCGCTGCCGACGGATGAACTCGGGGCCGACGTCAAACTCTTCTCCGACAAGCCAGTCGTCCTTGATGTCGCTGACCCGTCCGGTGCCGGCCTCAGTTGTGTCGGCCGCGTCGTCCAGGTCAGGGATGTCTTTGAAGACATCTTCGTCGCTGTCAAAGCCGTTGAAGCCGTCCATTGAATCCTCGGTTTCGTTCTTGCCAGAGCTCTGGGGCCCCAGCTTCAGCCAGCACATGTTCTGCGGATCGAAGACCATGCCGCCAACGACCTGGACACCCTTGGTGGAGCCATAGGGAGCAATGAGCGCAGGACGGGGCGTCGAGCTCTCCTTCTCTCGAAGCATGTAAGGAGGAAGAGAGGCTGTAGAAGGCGAAGATGCTGGCGGGTCGAATGCAGAAAGCGCATTCTCGTTGCCCTCCCACCGCATTTTCTCTGGGTTATAGAACATGCCGTTCAGCGCTGGTCTCATGTTAGCGACAAATAGAAGCAAGGCAAATAGGGAGTCTTCTCGAAGCAACTTACTCTTTGGTTCTTTGGAGCTGTTCAGATTAGAGATGAGGTGGGGCTTCAGCTGAGGTGGGCGGCGTGGTGTCTTCTTTGACCGAACCGTTTCGCGCGGGAGAATGGGAGTGCTGTTGTAGTTGCTCCGCGTCGACAGCTGGGCCACCCTCTGTGCAGTCAACGGCGCAAGAGGTCCCGACGGAGCGCGCTGGGCAAGGGAGGCTTCCCTTGCAATTCGACTTGCAGCCGTATCACGGGCAAAATGCGGCTGGCTGTCGAACCGGCCTGGCGCATAGAGGCCAAGGGGAGAGGGCGTGTTGGTTCGGTCTGGAAGAATACTCTGATACATCTTGCTGCGGAGCTGGGGCTTGATGCCGGCCGACACAGGTTGGCGCAGGTACCGCGCCTCCGCCTGAGCGGAAGTGGGCAAGTCGTCAAAGCCGTCCAGCTCGTTGCCGTCGCCAAACTGCCGCTGGCGACGAGGCTTGCTCAGCTGCTGCCATGAGCCCTCCTGAGTGAGCTTCTCCGCGTTGTGGCGATTCTTCTTCGAAGGGCTTGGTGAGCGCATCGTCGAGCGAGACACAGCCCGTGAATTAGGCCGCAGATCGACAGAAGTGTCCGAATCGTGGCGTCTGAAAACACGCGAAGACTTGGCTGTGACATGGTGGGACTGCGATTGGGATGCGCCAGCTGGCAGGAACGGCACCGGATTCTTCCTTGCTTGGGCCGCGGCGCTCTCAACACCAGGACGCGTCCGCTCGACGGGCGTCTTGGGCCGCATACCAGACTGCGGGCGACTGCCTATCTCTGTCCTGGACGGAGGCCGCTCGTAGCCCCCCCGAGCTGTCCCAGGCCGGGGTGCAGGAGAAGGCCCGGATCTCATGGCTGGCAGGGAACGCTTCAGGCGAAGAAGCTGAGCATTCGTTGTCGTCGGCTCGTTCCGCAGAGATACAGTAGACGATTTTTGGCCAAGCTCTCGCCGGCGCGGTGTTGAAGGTGGAGGCATAGACTGAACAGATGAAGGGGTAGTTGGAGTGGGGATGCTGGATACAGAAGACTGGGCCGAGTGGCCAAGACGTGATTGTGATCGCCGGGCGAGATTGTAAATAGGGCCGCCACTCTCTGATACGGGCTCTAGTGACGAGGCCGTATGAGTGCGCTCGTGGCCAAGCATCGGCCTGGGCAGCCTTGACAGTGCTGAAGGCTTGTTCGTAAAGGTAAGGGACACGGCCGCCTTTGGCCGCGAAGGACTCGCAGGCCTAGTCTCCTTGAGCCGAATGTTGCGATGCAGAGTAAGACGGCTGGTGTCGAACACCTCTCCATCGCCCAAGTCCAAGCCCGTCAAGAAATCTTCCCTGTCTGCTTCTGGTGGCGGCTGCTGCTGGACCTGCGGCTGCGACAGTTGCTGCTGTCTCGCAGGGTAAATGTTCAGGGCTGAGACGGCTGCTGTTGTCAACTGCGTCGGCTGTTGCTGTTGCTGCTGCTGTTGCTGTCGCTGCTGTATTGGTATTGACTGGGATTCCTCAGGAGCGATAGACCGCTGTGGAGAGCGGCTCTGGCGGCGCCTCTGCAATCTCTCTCCAAAGTTGACGGGTCCAGTCGGCAAGACGAGGCCGTCGAACGTGTCGTCCTCGCCTTCGCTCTCCGCCGTGATCGAGCTCGACACGCTCGGGCTCAAAGCGGAGACGGATGAGCTGCGGTTGGACCGCGCGTCACGACGCGTGCCGCCAAACCGGGTGCCCAGGCTTCCTTCGCCCCATTCGAAATCGTCGAGGGTGTTCAGAGACGGCGTCTTGGGAATGTCCTTGCGCTTGGACAGCGTCAACTTTCCGTCCGAGGGCAGCTCAAGGTCCTGCTCAAAATCGTCATCAATGGCGTCGCTCTTCTTCTGTGGCGTGGGTGGGGTGATCATGGATATTGGCTTGGGTCCTTGGCGGTTCTTGCGGACTTTGATGGTGGCGGCACCATCTCCAAAGAAATCGTCGTCCTCGTCATCCGTATCCCGGAACTGATCCAGATTCACGGGCATGGCAGTCGAAGATCTTGGTAGTGGAACGGCTTCTGGCCGGATCAGAGTTGGACCAGGCTTTGCAGATTTTACTGGACTTGTTTGGGCAGAGCCGCTGCTGACTTGCCGCAATACCTCGGGAAACTTGGAGCCATCCTGCGGCTTGATATGGAGCGGCTGGGGATCGTCTGGGAATTCGAGGTCGTCGCCCCAGTCTTCTTGAAAGATCTTCTTGATCTTGCGGCCACCTAGTCGCTTGATAGTGCCGCCCATCAAGGCAGATGGAGGGACATTTTTGGGCAGAGGGATGCCGGCACTGGCAGCCAAGGCAATAGCATCTAGAGTGGACTTCTCGTCGTCTCCAGGAAGCAGCACCTGCTGCTCCTCCTCTGCGTGGACGGATTCAAAGTCCGAGCGGAAAGATGAATGGGAATCGCGGCGGGAGCCCGCTGTTGCGTGGGGTGCCGTTGTTGTAGAGCTACGGAATGTGATATCGTCGCCTTCGATCATAAAATCGTCGTCGTCCCAGTTCTCCACCACATCCTCCACAGGTTGCCTCGGCTTGAGGCGTAATGTTTCCATAGTGCTGTGCGTACTGTGATTGTAAATGATATGACTGGTTCAAGTGTTTGTAACGCTCCGCTCTGTCGCCCAACGCACAATGGCTTTTGTTCTGGACGACGTGGCGTGCGTGGAGTCGAAGAGTGAATTCGTATGGCTGGCTTGTGCGTTCAAGAAGAGACACGAAAAAAAATACTAGGTAAGAATCGATCGGCTGGCAAGGAAAGAAAGCAATCAATGAAGATTCATAGTCGATCGCAGGAACGGCGCGTGACAATAAATCCTCCAAGCAAGCATGCAAACCTCGTCTTGAAAAACCAGGGGAGAGGCACGTTAATCAATATGATTTATCGTGTGACCGAAACTAAAGACTTCGTCTCTGATTCCTCCACACGTCTTTTGTCCCTGGCTTTTTTTTCCTGCTCCGTCTGTGCAATTTCTTTTCTTTTTTGTTGAATCTTATTTTAAGACTTTGAGGTTTTCCCGTGGACGGAGTAACGGCTCCGCTGAAATAGCGCGGACAAGGTCTTAACTGGCGTTCTTAACAGTGGAAATTTTCCCGGGTCGCAGGCCAAGGTGGACGGGGAAGGAATAAGAACAGAGAAGATTTTATTTCGTTTAGGTTCCTGTCTTCTTCCTGTAGGCTGATATCGAATTAAGAGAAGAAAGACGGGTGGAATATGAGGTTCGCTTCACGGGTGGGTAACGAGACAGAAAAAAGTCGAAGAAATGGGCCGTGATATTTCTATTCCTAGGACATGTCGAATTATAGCTGATATTGTTCGCAAAATGTAGCGACTGCTTGATGCGTAATTGTCGCCGTTGCCGCCGCTGTCGTCGTGTCGTTTTGGTGTTTGGCTGTCGTCGCCACGTCAGAGTCTTTTTCGTCGATTTCCGAGGATCTGTCGTTGGAGGTTTCTGTCACAAGAGAAACGGGTCGGTTGAGGTGCTGTCGCGATTTCACCATGTGACAAGAAAATGAACGAAAGAGGCGAGCAGAATCGCGAGTCTGCTTTGCTCTGGCAAGCGACAGAAAGTCGAAGATGTAAATTTCCGTACGTGCGAGGGGTCGGATGGGAATGCTGAGAGTATGAAAATGAAGTCGAAGTTGTGAAAATGTAAAAAAAGGTCTGGAGGTGAAGATCTCGAAGTGTGGGAGAGACGGTAGGAATGGGAAAACGTAAGTGGGAAAGTTGGGAAGCGAGGAGGTTGGGGGAACGCGCGACCAACCACTCAGAGCCAATTGCAGGGAAGGTGAGAAGGAGAGCGAAAAGGCAAAGGGAAAAAAAAAAATTCTAAAAAAAATCGGGTGGTTGTGGTGGTGGTAGCGGCGGTGGAGGGTGGATGTTGGTGGGCGTTGGTGCATGGGTGGCCCCAATTAGGCTCACATTTTTTCGGTTATAGTGCCTCTTGCACCTGCTTTTCCTGGCTGACCGCAAAGTTTAAGTGCTGAATTTAGTGGGCTCTTCGCTCTGCAGCTGGAGGTGGCTGGAATAATGCAGAGAGGAACACGTCTAGAAGGTCTGTGCGTCGATGGAGCGCCGCTGACGAGGAGCAGAGCATCATGACGGTTTCAGCGCTAAAACAGGCGCTGAGTGGCCCTGCGGTCGCTGAATGCAAGGAAGTATCTTATAAGAGGCACGCTATATGTCAGATACCTGAAAACTGCACAAAAGGGCGTTCACCGCAGGGCGCGGAGTAGTGATGGTGTGGTGTAGTGGTGGCCTCCTTCCCACAGGCCCGCCACATGGCAAGCGCAGCACAGCATGAGCAAGACGCCGGCCAGCCCAGGCTGATTCCCTCTTCAGGCAGTGACGCACGAACCACTCACCACCACTCTGACGCCGTACCAACAGCTCTTTTACCGCATTGGCTGAAATGGTCCCGAACCAACAACAGAGCAGCCTACGTAGCGCGTCAGAAACGCGAAGTAGACGCGTCTCTACCGTCTGTCTCTCCGGCTTCCCCTCTTTTCTTTCTGACGTCCTTTTTCTTCTTTTCTTCGTTTCCTGTTTCGTTTCGTTTCACCGTCCTTTGGTCTGCTGGTTCTCTGGTCCTCTATTCGCTCTTTTTTGTCAAGATCTTCTCTTTTCTTCTTCGTCCTTCTTTTCCGAGCTTCCAATTCTTACCAAGTGTGTCCCTTTGTTTCAATCGCACACGAAAGAATTTGTCTCTTTCTGAAAACACGTGATGTTCTGTAGATGTTTCTTTGGCCTTTTGCATGTGCATGTTCTGCTTATTGTTGTACTGCGTAACAGCTTAGCTCTTTACCTGCATCTGACTGATCACATGATAGTCAGCGCGCAATCTAGGCAGGTATCTTAATGATCGGATCTGAGGCTCCAACGAAAGCCGTGCATCCATCCATCGTCTGTGTGTGCGTGACAGAGACATCCTCATGTTCACGAGTAATACATGCTCACTCACACTCACTCCTGCCACTCTTGCGATGCTGGGCCTCCCCGCTCTTCTTTGTGCCCACAGTTCATGCGACTCTGCATAGCTGTTTAAATGAAATAGAGGCCTTTCTAGGCATCTCATTTTGTTCTTTTGAATTGCCAAATTCAGTTGCCTCATCTAGCGACCCCTTCAATCTTAGTAGTTCTCATCTGCCCTATTCAACCTTTTTATTCAGTTGTATTTCTCTTATTCAAACTTTCATTCAACTTCATACATTTTTATAGTCTTCATACGTGTATACAACCCCCGCGTCCCGGCTAACGCACGAAATCGCAATCTTATATCCACCACAACCCCCCCCCCCCGAACGCTGGGGACCTGGGTAAGATGCTATTAAGATAAATTTCCTTGCCGTGATTTCGTCAGCCCGCTAATTTAAGACCAAGAAACACAAAAAGAAGTAATAGAAGAAGAGAAGCAGGGTTTTAATACAACATATGTGTACATGCCCTCTTGGTCGACGTCTGTTTCGGCTCTCCCCTGCCCATTTCCCTATCCACTTCCCTGTCCACCTCATCTTGCTCCCTTGCGGCCCGCCTTGTAATCCAGATACTGCAATATTGCATACGACACACGGACGACGCCGCTGCGTGCCTGTGTTATTATATTGAGATTGCAGAGGCCAGATGCCTGCTCAGCCGAACCGTTAACTCGCCGCCGCTATTCCCAAGGTTTCTGGCACCCTTCAATCTCTGCCTCGTTTCACCTCCATCCTGCTATATTTTCCTTCCACCCTCCTTCCTCTTGTGTCGTCTCCTTCCGAAACAACGAATTCATCGTAGTCTCGAGTCGTCATATACCCTCCCCTGCAGTAAGTCTGGGCCACTGCTACTCTGTTCCGCGCACACATAGGCTAGGCCAATGCTGCTCCTGTTATCCGCTAACACATATCTCTGCCGCAGACGACCCCTCTTAATTTTGCTTGCTAAGGGCTTCAGACACAAGGAGAAGACTCTGGACACTAGCATCAACATGCCAGACGAGCCATCTCGAGTGTTAAGGATTCCCCGCTCCGACGAAGAAGGGTCCTTCATCCTCACCCGCGTGTCCCCATCCGGCGCGGCTTCCCGACCGCTCAATGCAAAATTGGTTGCCACAGAAGGCGTGGCACCGTATGTCTTGACGCGTGAGCATTTTTCTTCTTTTTCTCTTCTGTTCTCTTCTTTTCTCTTGGTTTTGGCCATGTTCCCCCTCCCCCCCACCCCTCCCAGCTTCTAGCTGGCTGCACAAGCCAAGTAGTGCCGAGCCGGTTTCTCGGGGGTTCTGGGGCCTGGTCTGCCTTTTGCTTTGTTCTCGCCCTGGGGCGCTCTGAAACAGACAACAAACTTACAACCTTCTGTTATACCAACACCAGTTCGGCATGACCGAATCGATAAGCTGCGGGGGAAGAACGCCCCTTGTTCCGCGGACGAGTGGGAGCGCATCCTCGCGTTTCTCCTCCTCGGCCAGGGCTTCATCGAGAACGTGGACGCGACTGCCACGGTAAAGGAAGAGTCGTCTGTCACAATAACCGTCCGCAAGAGAGTCCAGAATATTACCGTAAGTGCATGCCATCTTATTTTTATGTCTCTATATTGTCTCCCAATTTTGGCGACTGTTGGGCCGGGTATCATAATTAGGAGGTTGCTACGTGGCCTTACTGACAGAGTCCTACCCAAACGATTAGCAACGTCTCGGCTCATTGTCGCTGGAATATGACGGCGATGAGGGCATCGAGCTCTTCGACTGGTGCGGCGAGGCTGTGGAGAGCCGCGCGCACGTCGAGAAGGATCTCGCCCAGGCCGCGGCGCAAGAGAGCAAGCTGAAGGCGGCTGTGGACGAGCTCAAGGAGCAGCTCGACGAGTTTCTGCAGGCCAAGGACGCCGACGAGGCGGCGCTCCTGGAAAAGTTCTGCACGCTGCTCAACGAGAAGAAGGTCAAGATCCGCATCCAGCACCGACAGCTCGCAGCCCAGAAGGCGCGGGCGGCGGACGAAGACGGCGAGAGAGCGAGGCGCGCTGCGGCGGCGGCCGAGGAGGCGGAGATCAAAGAAGAGGAGGAGAGCGAGGACGGCGGCAGACAGAAGGCTGCCGGCCCTGCCCCCGGCCGGCGCACAGCTACTCGGGGCCGTCTCGGTAAAGTAGGTGCTGGCCCGGCAAAGCGCGGCGCCAAGCGGCGGGCGCCTGCATCGGAAGAAGAAGACTCTGCGTCGGACGATGACGGATTCGAAAAGGCCGGTCCTGCAGCGTCGAGGACCGCAGCCGGCCGGAGCGCCGACGTGGCAGAGGCCGCGTCCGACACAGAGTCAGAAGAAGACGAGGAGACGACAGATCACGACGAGGATGAGTCGACCGAGAGCGAACCGGAGCCGATGGAAGAGGATGTGGATCAGGATGTTGTGAAGGTGAAGAAGGAGGCACAGTCGCAGCCGAGCAAGCCGAAAAGCGGTCGTGCAGCTACAAAACGGGCGGGCAAAGCAGCAAGCGCGGCCAAGGCCGCACCGAAAAAGGCAGATCCGGAGCCAGAGCCGGAAGCGCCGCCGCCCCGCCGTAATCTCGCCTTCGGTAGGACCAAGGGCGCCCCGGCCGGCAGCAGCGCTAGTGCAGCAAGCAAACCGGTAGCGCCGCCGGCTACGGCGGCCACCGGAAGCAGAGACCAGGACATGGACAACAATGAGACGGAATCGGATGACGAATTATGAAAAATGGGCATGGTAACAGAAAACTTTCTATATGAAAAGTTTATAAATATAAAGACAAAAGTGTCTCCTTTTTTTCAACATGAAAATCACGTAAAATTGATTATTTTCAAATACGTTATTGATTTTGTCTCGGAATGTCTCGTTTCCATGTTTATTTTAATTTTGCTATTTTAATTTTTGTTCGACCTCGCTCCTTTTTTTTTTAACAAAAAAAACGTCTACAAAGAATGCTTTCGCTTTTTCCCCCCTCAGCCGGCGCCAGCACGCTCAGCGCCGGTCGTCGTCGCTGTAGACGTGCTGGAAGAAGGCGCGGAAGTGCTTCTGCTGGCCGATGGTTGAGATGGACTGAACCTCGTCGGGGGTGAGCTTGAAGCTGGAGAGGTGGGCCAGGTAGCCGCTGATGCGCTCCGGGTTGGACGAGGTGGTGATGGCGACGATGCCCTGGTCGATGGCCCAGCGCAGGCCGACGTCGCCCTCGCCGACGCCGTACTTCTTGGCGAGGTCGGCGTAGACGGGGTCGAGGGGCCCCGGGCGGGCGCGCACGATGGGCGTCAGGGGCCCGTAGGCGGACACGGCGATATTGTGCTTGCGGTGGAAGGGCACCAGGTCGCCGTGCTGCAGGTAGGGGTGGTACTCGATCTGGTTGATGGCGGGCGGCACCTTGGCGGTGGCCAGCACGGCCTCGAGGTGCTCCTGGCGGAAGTTGGACACGCCGATGGACGTGGCGCGGCCCGACGCCTGGATGGCCTCCAGCTCGGCCCACCGGCTCTGGATCTGCGCCGGCGTGGCCCCCGCCCAGAACGGGTGGTGGATCAGGTACAGGTCGACGCGGTCGAGGCCCAGCTTCTTGAGCGACGACGCAAAGTGCTCCTCGACCGTGCCGTCGGGCTGCGGGTTGTATTTGGTCGTCACAAAGAGCTTCTCGCGGGGCACGCCGGCCGCCTTGATGGCGGCGCCGAGCTCCTCCTCGTTGCCATAGACTGGCGAGAGAGACGGGATGTCAGCAGAGCATAGAATATAGAGCGCGAGATAGAATCAAACACAGAGCAAGAAAAAAAAATCTGAGCAGGAAGGACCCATACCCTCCGCGCCGTCCAAGTGCGTGAAGCCGGCCTTGATCGCTGCGACGGTAGCGTCGACAATCTTCTGGTCGTACGCGGTGCGGCTACCCTTGTAGTGGGCAGTGCCAAGGCCGTAGGCGACGATGGGGATCTCCTTGCCGTCGTTGAGCTTGATGTTAGGGAGGGCAGTGCTGGAAGCCATGGTGCGCCTGGTGAAGAAGAAGAAGCTGGGGAGAGCTTGGAGCTGGGATGTTCGTGGAGGGGTAGCTAGTTTCGCTGCAGAGAGTGTGGGCAAGAGGCCGGATTGCGAAGATAAGAGAGACAGGCGGGCGATGGATCGGGGAGCAACAGTCCGTGATAGAAGAAGGGACATAAGAAGGAGGGGAGATGAAGAGAGCTATTTAAGGGTAAGTGGGCAGCTACGAGGAAGAAGTGAAAGAAGAGCTAGAAGAAACGGCGAGTTGGCTAGAGAATATATCTACGATAATTTCGTTATCAATGGCAGGACACGAGAAGAGGGGCCTCTGAAAGAGGAGAGAGGAGGTCAGTCACTTTTTGGCCTTATCCGACAGGGAGAACGCGGACTAAATCTAACCAAGGAAAATGACTTTCCCGAGACGCCATCGAGAGGAGACACGGGAAGCACCCAGGGGGGGGAACAAGGCTTGCCGAATAGCTGAGAATGGTCTCATGCAGGCCGTAGTGTTCACCATAACCACAGCCCGGGTGTAGATTTGTTGCCTACATATTTCCGAGCTATTTGACCGGATTGGGGAATCTACGCCATTGGGACCGTTGCTAGCTAATATGGCTCTATGGGAGCTAGAGAAATGAAAACCATAGCGTGAGAAGTTGCACAGCGGAGTAAGTCAGTTGGATCAGGTACTCGTAGAGGTGACGAGACTCAATTGAGGTTCATTCCCGGTCCGAGAGCCGAGAGGCGGAAACAGAAGTGCAGAATGGGGAAGGCGGGCGGGATGGAGGCATTGTCTCGCAATGGGATGCATATGTATTGTGCAGAAGCTGTGAAACAATGACGCCATCAAAATGTACAAATACTCAGCTGGTGCGCGAGATTGTGTGCAGGTCTACGACTATGACGGGTGTCAATTTAGCCATCCTGACAAATACAAGGACGCTCCAAGCGAGTGGTGATTGGTGGCCCGTAACAAAGTTGCTCCCCAAGCGAGAAGGGCTGGTGATGCAGAGGCAAGAAGATACATAGAGCAGATAACAGCATCATCGACTCGACTTCTCTGGTGGCCAATGGGCAGATTGAGTATCACCATACAATAACGAATATTCTACTACGCTGGGATTATTTCTCAAGCTGCCAGCCGTTTTACAGCTCTGCGCCGGTTAATCGCTTCCGCCATCAAACTTGGCCGCTGGTCACCAAAAAGGACAAGGCAGCAAGGCTGCTAGATGAGTTACTTGTACATAATGCACACTTCAGAAACGCAGGTTTCTAGAAAGAAAAGGAAAATAGGGCACGGGACGGTTGCAACCAAGAGTTAGCCGATCTACATACATACGCCCTCGAGTCCACCCGCTCCCCGCGTTGCTGATAAGTCAAAAGTGGAGAATAACGTCGCAGCAAATCCCGTCGTCGCGATGGAGGGGTTCCCTTTGACTGGCTGGCTCGCTGGCAGACTGAGAGACTGGTTGTAATACCGTAGTCATAGCTTACAAGCAGTCTGTTATGCCGTTTGCTGGCCTTTGATTGTCCTCTTTGGGATTATATGGAATATCTGCACGACAACGGACAAACAGAGCTCTCCGAACTCATTCGCCACTCGGGAGAGACTCAAATAGCTCCATTGTCAAAAGTTCTCAACAAGAAAATGACATTCTGCTAGTAAACATACCAGAGATCCGAGATTCTCAAAAGCTTATTTCAATCGTCGGCTGGGGCGTGAACAAAGATCCAATCCTACGCTGCTAGAGAGTTCGAGCGTCGTACAGCGCCAAGGAAGGATTCATGCTCTGCCGAGCGGCCATCAGCCGTGCAGCCCCGACCACTCCCGCTCCCACTCGCTGTGTCACAGGTCCCCTTACCCATCTCACAGCTTCTTCTCCTTTGTCCTTCTCTATATCCCCTGCTTCCAGTCTCATCCGTCTCGCAACGGCTCGTGGCTGCCGCCGGCTCCATACATTTCTGCCTCTCTCCACCTACGCAGGCACCCCCACTCATCTGCATACGCATACCAGCGCTTCTGCTCGTGCAAAACACACCATGACTGCATCCACAGGCAAGGCCGAGGAGGGCCACACCCTGGCCTCTCTGCCCAAGACGTGGCGCTTCACCCAGTCTCTCCCTCCAGATTCGCAGTTCCCGACGCCTGCCGCCTCTCACAAGGCCCCGCGCGAGAAGCTCGGTCCGCGGCTTGTGCGCGGCGCCCTGTTCACTTGGGTGCGGCCCGAGGAGCAGGAAGAGCCGGAACTGCTAGCGGTGTCGCCAGCAGCACTGCGAGACCTGGGCATCCGGCCATCCGAGGCCACCACGGAAGACTTCCGCCAGACAGCCGCCGGCAACATCCTGTGGGGCTGGGACGAGGGCCGCGGCCGGCCTGCCGACGCCGGCGAGGATGGGCTCGCCGACTCGGGCTACCCGTGGGCGCAGTGCTACGGCGGGTACCAGTTCGGCCAGTGGGCGGGCCAGCTGGGCGACGGGCGGGCCATCTCGCTGTTTGAGGTGCCGGTGGCGGCGGCGGCTGCAGACGGCACGACCTCCCAGGAAAAGTCGTACGAGGTGCAGCTCAAGGGCGCGGGCATGACGCCGTACAGCCGGTTCGCGGACGGGCGGGCGGTGCTGCGCAGCAGCATCCGCGAGTTTGTGGTGAGCGAGGCGCTGAACGCGCTGGGGATCCCGTCGACGCGGGCGCTGGCGCTGACGCTGCTGCCCAACGTGCTGGTGCACCGCGAGCGGCTGGAGCCGGGCGCCATCGTGGTGCGCTTTGCCGAGTCGTGGCTGCGCCTCGGCACGTTCGACCTGCTGCGCGCGCGCGGCGACCGCGCCCTGACGCAGCAGCTGGCCACGTACGTGGCCGAGGCCGTGCTCGGCGGCTGGGAGGCGCTGCCGGCGCGGCTGGCGGACCCCAAGGACCGGCAGGCGGTGCGGGCGCCGGCGCGCGGCGTGGCCCGGGACGTCGTCGAGGTGGGTGGGGGCACTGATGGGGAAGAAGAAGCGCCCGAGAACCGCTTCGCCCGCCTGTACCGCGAGGTGGTGCGGCGCAGCGCGCGCACCGTCGCGCGCTGGCAGGTCTACGGGTTCATGAACGGCGTGCTCAACACGGACAACACGTCCGTGTGCGGGCTGTCGCTGGACTTTGGGCCGTTTGCCTTTCTCGACCACTTCGACCCCAGCTACACGCCCAACCACGACGACCACCTGCTGCGCTACAGCTACCGCAACCAGGCCTCGGTCGTCTGGTGGAACCTGGTGCGCTTCGGCGAGGCCCTGGGCGAGCTGCTGGCCGCCGGCGCCCGCGTCGACGACCCGCGCTTCGCCGCCGACGGCGTGCTCGGCCTGGCCAAGGCTGACGCTGAGAAAAATGGCGAGCCGGCGGACGACGACGCCGCCGCCGTCGACAAGGCCGCCGCCGCGCTGGCCGCCCAAGCCGAGGCCGTCATCCTGCGCGCCGGCGACGAGTACAAGGCGCTGTTCCTCGCCGAGTACGAGCGGCTGTTCCTGGCGCGCCTCGGCCTGCCGCCCTCCGAGGCAAAGAGCACCGGCGACGCCGTCGACCCCCTCATCACCGGCCTGCTCGACGTCCTCGAGCAGCTCGAGCTCGACTTCCACCTCTTCTTCCGCCGCCTCAGCGACGTGCGCCTCGCCGACGTCGCGTCCGACGCCGACCGCCGCGCCGCCGCCTCTCGCTTCTTCTACCACGACGGCCTCACCGGCCTCGTCCCCGAGGACGAGGGCCGCCGCCGCCTCGCCGACTGGCTCCTCCAGTGGCGCGAGCGCGTCCTCTCCGTCGCTGCCGCTAGCGATGATAACGCCCACGTCGCCGACGACGCCCATCGCAGCGCCGCCATGAAGGCCGTCAACCCCAGCTTCGTCCCCCGCGGCTGGATCCTCGACGAGGTCATCCGCCGCGTCGAGCACGAGGGCGACCGCGACGTCCTGCGCCGCGTCACCCACATGGCCCTGCACCCCTTCGACGACGCTTGGCACGGCCGCCCCCTCGACGACGGCACCGGCGCCGTCTACCAGGGCGACCCCGCCGAGGAGGCCCGCTGGACCCAGGACGTCCCCCGCACCAAGCGCGCCATGCAGTGCAGCTGCAGCTCCTGAGCCGCTCGCCTCTCTGCACGCGCACGGCGTGTCGTGTATTGTCTGCGTTACCCTCCTCTGTGCACCAGAGGGGGAAAAAAAAGTGTTTTGGTAGTTTCTGAATGGCGTCTTAAACTGGGCTTGTTAATTTCTCCTCTTCGGCTTCTGTATAAAGGAAAGGCCACCGCTAAAAGCAGGAAAAAGAAAGATACATTTCTGCACATATGTGGCCGCGTCAATATGTATATTTTGGAAGCTAAAACCGGCGCCAAAGAAAGTCCTCTCTCATCTCGCCGTAGACAGCCTGTTGCGGTAGCATTGCATAGGTCATTGAACAGTAGTTATGATATCCTCTTGACACAAGACGCTCACGACATTCGCTCTATTTTTTCTGCCTCCTGCGCTGTTGGTTTATGAAAAAGATCTTGTTGAAGCAAAATAACCCGTATATGTTTCTTTATGTACAAAACGCCGTCGCAGAAAGTATCACGACACGCTGATCTCGACGCCATAATATGATGAATATGATACAGGACGAGAGTCAAAAGGAACAAGAAGAAAACAAAACAGTAGGGAAATCAAAACAAAATGAAAATGAAATGTAATGGAATGGAAAGCCCGACAAATCCTATCGCTGCAACGCCCCTGTGTGTGATGTGCCAAGACGCAAACGATGACCACCGCCAGATGTCCCTTTCACCCTCCCAAGACCGGTGATATATCACCGATCAACAAATAGACATGAGATTAAAAGAGATTTCAAATTATAACGAAAGTAGAAGAGCAGTCGCACTTTTCTGCTTGGAACCCTCTGCCTATCACCCGCAAGGTTTATAGAGTACGAACCAGGTGGGCTGGATCTGCCAGGTGCGCGCAGCTGTTGCAATACCACTCGTCGCGCTCCTCTGTGTCCACCTTGGCTTTGTCACCCAGGCAGGTCGTGTGGTACAGCCTTCGCGAGCATTCCTGGGTCGAGTTAGCTCTGGCACATTCCTAGTATAATGGAGAAGGTGAAGAATCAAACAGAACAAAAACATACCAAATTGGAACAAATCAGCATATCCGGCCCGGCACATCGATGCCCGCATATGTTGCAAGTTTTAGGGCCCCACCGCGGCGGCGAAGATACTTTTGTGGTTGGGTCCATTGTCGCAGCTGGTTCACTGGGCATCGCCTTGCCAGACTCGCGGGCCCGCGCCCGCGCGGCGTTGAAAGCTTTGGTGATGTTGTCAATGTCCGCGTCACTGAGGATGTCACGGGCCACCATGACCGCCATGAGCTTGCCAAACTCGACGGACCGCGCCAAGTCGGCCACCAGCCAGGAGCCCTTCTCGTGGATAAATTGCACCATGGCCCGCGGGATGTAGGCGTCGTTTGCGACATGCTTCAGAATGATGAACCGGTCCCACTCCTGGATAAATTCCTTTTCTGCAGGAGTTAGATCGGTGTAGTCTTGCACGATCTCGCGATGCTTGTGGATGCGCCAGCTCTCGTCGACCATAGTTGGTCGGAGCACAGTCCCCGGCGTCAGCAGTGCCTTGCTCAGCGGGTCATAGAGAGGCTGCTTTGTGAACGGCACCAGGATTCTCTTTCTCGGCGGCTGTGCTTTCATTTTTGGCTGAACAATTTTCACATCAGTACAAGCAGCTCTCATTTTCTCCAAAAGGACTCCAAGAGACAGGAGCCCCCAAATATAATGCGAAGACTTACCCGTGGTTGTGAACGAGCTACGGTGGTCATCACCTTGTCATCGTGCTGCGGTCCATAACGTGATGTCAACCAAGAGTTGTCGCCATTTAGAAACTTCTCCAGATCAAGCGGTCGCGATGGTCGGCCGAGCTGAAAGACACTGGGCCGGCGGCGGAAGTCGGTGTCGTTGTCGTCTACAGCGTGAGAGATGGTGAAGACATGGCCATCTTTGTCATCTGGCTGCTCCTCATATTCAAAATCGTAGTACGAGTGAATAAGGAGGTGGGCTCGAAGATGGTTCACGTCTGGGTTCGAGGCCATGCAAATGCAGCACACGTAACCATCCACCTTGAGTTCCTCTGGTGGGAAAACGTATGTGATTTTGACGTCGTACTTCGCATTGCCGTTGCCGTTCATGCGGCTGCCGTTCATTCCATGCATGCCGTGATGGTTGTCAAAGGAAGATTTAACCTGTCTCCTGCGCGGCGCTCGGGGCCCTATCCCGTGGGCCTTGTTGATAATGGTCCGTACGTTATATTCGGGCTGGTCCCGCCGTGCGCGCAGTGACCTGCTCGCCATATTCTCGCCTTCTGCATCGTCGTGGTCGATCTCCACGACGCTGTCGTGGTCGTCGATGAGCCCACGCCCAGTAACTCCATTTACCCGACCAGAAAGGCCGTTTGTGGTCCCGTTTGCAGTGCCGTTTGTGGCATAATTCGTGACACCATTCGAAGTGCCGTTGGTGTATTCGGGTGAAAGAGCAACTCCCCCATTCGTCAGCTTATTTGCTGCTGGCGCCCTGTTTAGATTTCGCCTTGGCAAGATCAAACTCAAGTCGAACGTGGGCGGCGGCAGCGGTTCGTCTGGATGCAAGGCTACGATGCTCGGCAGAACACCCAGGTTCAGATTCTTTGCGCTGGGCTGCTCGATGAACCCAGTGCTCCACCGCACGTCCATGTCCATGACAAACTTGGTGAACACTGGGTCGTGCTGCGGACTTTCTCGCAGCCAGAGAGGAATGCGCATCCTGGGCCGTCCGAAGAAGTCATTAGATTCCGCGTACAGGACGCAGTCGCCCGTATTCTTGGGGAGGCAAAAGCCGTCTGACTGGTCGTCGCCAGGCAGCGAGAGGAGATCCAGCGGCGGCCATGCCTCGTTGCTGGCGGTGGACTCAATCTCGACGCGCAGCTTGTATTTGTCAGCCAGGCCGAAGAAGTCGCTCTCCGTCTGCAAGATGGCAATCTGCTCGATTGGAATGGTGAACGGCTTCAGCACTAGGCGGGCAATACCACGCGGGCAGTGAGCGGACTCAAACGTCTCAATGGTGCCGATCTGCGCCTGGCAGTACATCAGAAGAGGCAGGCCGCACTTTTCGCTCAAGATGGTGACCTTGAAGCGAGCGTTGAACTTGGTGATGGCGGAGGGCGGCATGTTGGCGATAACGCTGCTCGCGAATCGCAAGCGCGGAGTGTCCTTGTGAAGCACATGAAACACCTGGACGCGCAAGCCATTGGTGCGCTCGGTAGGGTCGTCAGGCAGCCTGAGCGCGTTGGTCATGGAGCCTGCAGCAGTGCCGACGCGGCGCCGTTTTGACATGCGCCCATACGGATCATCTTCGTGATCTTCTGCAAGACCAGAGTCCGGCGCATGTCGACCGCGCTTGGGGTTCCACTCCTGGTAAGCCTTGAGGCCGGCCGTCCAGTTGCGGTGGAGGAAAGGCAGCCTCCGCTGGTGGCCACGTGCCGACATAGAGCCGAATTTGATAGGATGCAGGCTGCGAGGCGGGACAAAAGCACGAACTCATTTCACAAGGCCAGTCCGGCTTATTCTTGACGTTGACTGCCTGTGTCCATCAGCGCCGTGACGGAATAAAGAATGAAAGCTCAAGGTCCACAATAAAGAGATGAGTATCGGGAGCTATGAGAAACAAAAGGGGTGTGAGTGAGAAGGCGGCAGGTGAGTCAACGAGTGAGAGAAGAAAAATGCGAAAGGCAATGTAAACAATTCAACAGCTGCGCGAGTTTGATGATAAGGACGGCGCTGCGGCTGATCGCATGAGAAGAGAGGGAATAAAAAGGAGAGAAAAGAAAGGAGAAAGGATGAGATTAACAAGTCGTCTCAGTCGTCTCGGCCGTCAGCCAGAGCCACAGCGGGCTATTTGTCGTGTGTGCTGCTGGCTTCTGTCGCAAAAAGAAACAGAGGCTAATAACACAGGGAGAGCAGACAAAAAAAAAGGGGTGGAGGGAGGCTAGCCAGAGACGCAGTGCAGAGGGCTGTGTGAAAAGAAAGGCAGAAGAAGGCTCTGCTCAATATGCAGCCAATTTCGCGATCTTCGTCTACTCGTTCATTTCCTAGTGTAGGGGCGGCGGGCTGTCCTGTTGTCGCGGTCACGCTTTTCTTAGACGAGCGGGACGCGTTATAAACTTTGGGAGTTTAGAAAAGAAGAAGAAGAAGGAACCGTCCCAGCCAGCCTGGACCCGCAACTTCCCTGGGGGCACAAAATTCGAATAGCCGACCCACTTTTTATCTTCACCCAAAAAAGCCCCGAAGGCCTTTTATTACCAAGATATCAACGTCCAATGCTACCCAAAGGGTTGTCACGAAGCCGGGGAGCCCAGGAAGGCCGGTCATGGTTGGGATTCTACGTATGCATACTGCCATGTGGGCCATTTCTCTCTATATAGCGTCCTTGTATTCCGACTCGCGCTTCGGCGTAGCCTCAATAGCGACTGTGTCTCTGTAAACAAACCCCAGATAAAAACGGCATCGTGCGCCGCATAAAATAGACGCGTGGCAAAGGCAAGGTAGTCGCGTAGATGATTTCGTTTCTGATGCGAATTGACTCGCCTAATGGCCTCTCGTCAGATATATCTCTTTGTATGTCTGAATTCAGATGCTGCATGTCGAATACTGGAGCCTGGAGTAAGCTGCTCTAATGCATGAATCCGCGGCAGTTTTCTTTCCTCATCTGGCATAGCGAATATAGCAAATCAGCAAGAGATGGAATTCTGTGGCCTACGTTCAGAGGGCTGAGATGGGTATGACCAGGTATGCGAATTTTCGATTAGGGCTTGCTATGAAGCGGTGGCTGTTTGAAGAAGGAAATGTGTTGAGACATCTAGCTTCTAGTTGACTAGAAGTGTTGTCTTCAACACGATATGCGCGGCTGCGTCGTGCTGCTTTGTCCATAGCCTATCTCTCTCCATCACTAAAAGACAAGTGTATCGTAGATTGCACTTTTTCACTACTTTGTGGCAAATTTACAGAGACTCAGACTGAAACCCCATCCTCCAAAAAGGAAGATGATAGTTGCTTTCTAGAGGTGCGAAAAAGAGTCAAACCAGTGTCTTCTAATCTTGTCAGTCAATTGTTTGATGTCACGTGGAGTTAAGCAATGGTCGTCGAAGTATCTCACATAGATGGTAAGTAAGGCAGAGTACATTTTGCACAGTGGGTCCCGCCATTGCTTTTGAATTCCTGAGAAGCTAATGTAGCTTCCCTAACACCGCTTGGAGTAAAACTCGTGTGTATGGCAACATTCACCTCTAGAAGCGCCGTACAAGCCACTTAGCCCTCAGAAGCCCATGACCGTCACTTGATTTGAAGCTTCCTAAGATCTTTCACCAACGCTGTTTCTCTCTGATTTTTTCTTCTTGCAAGTTAAGACTGCGTATTTCCATCTCTCAAAAGTATCATTTATTGTAGGGCCTAGATGTAAGTAACAGCGCTAGCCCAGCTGCAGGCGAGAATGGCTGGCAAATTGGCCGTAATGGCCTCACTTTCTACAAGCAATGTGAAGTGGCGGCCGACGGTCATCCGCTACCGCCATGGGGATATCGCGCTCTTGTCGCGATTGTCAAACAATGGCCAGAGCTGGTTTCAGCCCTTGGGTGCGGCGGGGAGCATAACATCAGCGTCGCGTTGGGCATTTCAGAGAATAACTCGTATGCGCCAGTTGCTTCTGAAACGACTGACCAGCGAGGGTAAGCGTCTCCCATGCATCCACCCAAATCTGCTCAAAGTGGTCAACGGATGCTTGTTCAGTGCTTCAAGAGATAGAGCTACCTAACAAAGGACAAAAATATAATGTTGATATCGATATACTGTGTCAGCATAGTCATAATCCAGTAGTCGAAATAATGGCTTCTGTGGAGGCATCCTTGCCAAGTGCATCTCGTATGAAAAATTCTACGGTTATCCTGACTGCCAAAGAAAAGGGTGTGGTTACATTGTGCGGCGTTAACAAAGTTCACTTTTGACATGGCCAATATTACTATGCGCGTAGCTCCAGATTTACCCCAACTTCATTTAGAGAATCAGATCATAGCACCGTGACTAGTATCATTCTCATCCATTTCGAAATACTTGAAGCTAAGCGCATCTCTAGTACTGCCAAACTCATTGTGAATCATTGTAAATTCCGGCGCACTAAAGTACGAACAGACACTCCGTGTAGTCTCCAGGAGCTTCCCAACGTGGCCCTACATGGGTTGGAATCCATGGCAATGCGTCACACATTATCATGGGGGAAGACCAGCTGCGGATTTGGAGAGATGGTAAATGTAAGCAGATCTTTGCATCGCTGGCGGCTCTGTCCTTGGGGCGACTTTCATGAGCTTAAGCTATAGAAGTCATGTTCGTTTTTGCTAACTCGCCTTTGACAAAATAAAAGCCATCGAATCTAAAGTGATCTTAAACTGCTGGAGCTTGAGTTATTCAAAGTATTTGCTGTGGCCTATTGTTACTGACAAAATTTCTTTTCCAATTTCAGAAACTTGGACTCGCCTACGGTAACATTAGAAACTCGACAATAAACCAGCCATGTAGACATTTGTGTGTTATCGACCTGGGAAGTGTATAAATAATCTGTAACTACCTCAAAAGATGCCGGGCTTCGCTGTAAACAATGCTATTTCCCATGTGGTGCCAATCCGTCCACGTGAGCAATGCGGCCGTGTGTATGCTTGCGATATATGACTCAGTAAACTCATAATCTGTTGATTCAGGAACAGAAAATGCACATCATCCTCTCGTTCGGCTCTTCTGAGACGGGATATCTCATGGGTCCACATTGCATACTCCACAGCAATGAGTGGGCAAGTCGAGACTAGATATATGTCTCACTCACCGAGCATTCAGTCACCGAACCTAAGCCGAAAAGATTTTATCTGCTGCAGGTCATAGGACGGCAGTCTCAATGTAGTTTCGATGGGGCAATATATATTCTTGTGTCTCTTTGATTGCCATTATATGGTGGCATGTACTGGGCCTTGATCTCGAGCTGCGGTTGAGATTCGGTAACTTGGCTAGATTTGGGAACATGAAGTCAAATCCCGGAACAGACATATATTCTTCTTCGCATATAAGAATGCTATTTTTTGATACACGAAATCTATTGATCTGTCTTCTCCCTTTTGTCAGTAATTGGCACGTTAATAATATTTATAACTTTGCGTGAACCCAGATGCTTGAATCCCAGCTAGTTGTTTCGCCAGCGACACAGAGAATACCATATACTTTTAAGGCAGAGCTAGTCCACACCCTAACTATATCGATCACTAATGTGATAATAAGGTCTGCCATGCTGGCTATTTCGAGCACTACTAACGATACAAAGCATGGTGTCATAATAGGAAGGAACAATTGTATCTTCACCCTTGACATGATGGTCTCTCTATAGCGGCAACTGGCGTTGAGACCCGCGATGCAGCTTGCCAAACTCATGAGCAAGGACCCTGACAAGGACACGCCAAAGGAATCCAAAGACTCTCTCTAGTTCCCCGGTTTTATAGAATCTGTAGGAATCATGTTATTAGGATGGTAGTATAATGGGTCGGGAGGAGATTGGGTGACGGCAGTCTCTAGCGAAGAACCTTCCGAGCAGTATCAGAGGCCATCATCTTGCTGAGAGGTAAGAGATGCATAGGAGTTGTTTTCATTGGCTTCGATCTTTGTAAGTTTTCGCGTGGACTAACATTGTATCAACATCTTGTTTGTGTACCTGGAGACTTCTTTATAGTCTCTTCGCCTGCCATGCCGCAAAGGACAGTGCGATTCCAATTTTCCTTATTTTGTCCTGCAGACTGCTCTCTGTACCAAGTCAAGTGTTGAATAGGTTTTTTGACACCGAAATCTGTAATTCGGAGTAATGCTTAGTTTTCTAATTAACCTGGGCATGCTTGCCGTTCATGAGATAGGACACAAGTTGCTGCCTGTTCCAATGTGTCCACCGCAGCGCCAACAAGAAACACACCGAACAAAAGCAATAACACTGATGGTGGGAACACTCTCGGAAGCTGTATTAGTTACTGGTCGGGTATCACAATTGTATTTAAGCTGAACAGCTGGAATTTATGTCGAGCTAGCATGCTTAGCTACTCATGGGAGCTTGTCTTTGCTTGCTTTTGTACGAGCATAGTTATGACAAGACAGTGCTTATGCTTCAAAGTCTGTCTATTGCCAGTAATTATTTGTTAAAAACTCAAATCTTCTTCAAGCGTCTCTTTGCAACGTTGGATTAAGGGATAACAGGGTCGCAATGCCCACAATACAGAATTTAAGCCAATGCAGGCGTTTCGTTTATGCGGGCATGCAAATCCATTACTAAACAGAAGCTCTGGGTAGGTCTCCATCGCGTTGACGTTGGCGTTTATATTCACATCGGCGACCACGATTCTGACGACAATATTGCGAAAGACGCCGATAGCAATATCTCGGCCACCACCTGGTCACATTTGACATTGGCTTATCTGGCTACATAGCTGTCGAGTTTGGTGGGTGGAAACATACGCTGACAACAGGCACCGCTGAAAAGCATCGCTGAAGAGCAGCTGACAGTCCACCCTAGACTGGTCTCAGCACCCGTTCGTGTCATCTACGTGAACAAACATCATTATCTAAAGAAACGTATTCTTTTGAGGAAAGTATCATAGAAGGCGAGGCAGGCCACAGGATAAGAACGTGGATGGGTGGCAATGCTGTATCGACAGTAAAATTTCTCTAGACGCCATGAGTCTCTCCATATGCTGGAAAACAACTACAGGCATGCAAAGGGTAAGTAGCCGACTCTTTTCGATTCATCTTTCCTCCAATTTCCCCTCCAAGACCTGCCATTGAAGAATTACGGCTAAAGCCAGAGTGAATATGAAGGATTAGTTTTCAGATGAGGAGAGAAAAGAGAGGAAAAAAGAGAGTCAGCGCTGACAGAAAAAAATTTGGAAGAAAATATTTAAGAGCGTCTGGAATGCTAGGAAAAAGCGGGTCTTGACACCTTCCTCTTGCTGCAAGGTCATGCGGATGGTCGCTGCCGCCAATCCAGTGCACCTAGGCCCAGTGAGTCCAGAGCCCCAGCGCACCCATAGCTCAGCATCATTATCTAATCGGTCGCTTTCCGCCCCACTTTTCGCCCCTTGCCGACAATTGTTAGAGCCGAATTTGCCGTCATAGAGCCATGCAGCCAATGGCTTTTTTCCTTTTTTCGTGGTTTGTTTTCGTCGTAGGCGTGATGCACTCTGTCCTCCAATTCACGCAGCTGGGCGTTTCCGCATAACTACCTAGTATGCACGGAGCAGTTTACAGTCGCCTCCAAAAAGGACCTGTTGCTGCGATCCGACGCTTGCACTCAATTCTTGCTTTTCTTGTTTTTCTCCTTCCCTTTTAATTGCCTCTCCTCGTGACTTACTCCGCCGCTCTTTCTCTTTTCCATTTTTTTTTCCTATTTGCTCTTTCCGAGTATCTCTTTTTTGAGATCTTGCTCTTCTGTAAGTTTGTTTCAGGAAAGAGAGACCCAGCTTTCCTTTGTTCTTGCGTTCTCCCTAGCTACGTTGCCCGTGCCTCCTTCTGCAGCTCGGTGTGGCTTCCCGGTTTCAGGAAAGAACAGCAACCATAGTTGCAATTGCCGTAGCTGACCGTTCTCTACAGCTTCCGTTTCTTCCGATTGCTTTCAAGAGGGCTCAACCTCACATTTTTTTTCTTTCTCCTCTCTCAGTTGACTCCCTCCAACCTTCACCTCTCTTATATGGGCTCAAGCTCAACCATTGTTACCCCATAGTTCAAACACACAAATCTAGCTCTGATGTTGCGGCAATCACTTCGCAAAGCCAGCGGCTTGGCCGTGCCAGGTCTTGCCCGCGCGGCTTCCTCCTCCTCAAGATGTGCATTTGCTGCCATGCCGCGGTCGTCATCCAGCAAAGCTCTCTCTGCCGGCCGTCGCCCTCTCGCCCTGGCTACCGTTCAGCAAAAACGCTTTGCCAGCGCGACGTCGTCCCCTCCGGACCCGAACGACAACTTCCTCTCTGGCAACACCGCCAACTACATTGACGAGATGTACCTGCAGTGGAAGCAGGATCCCAAGAGCGTCCACGTCTCATGGCAGGTGTACTTCAAGAACGTCGAGAACGGCGACATGCCCATCTCCCAGGCCTTCGTGCCGCCGCCCTCTCTCGTTCCCAGCTCCATGGCTGGCGTGCCCGGCCTGGCCGGCGGCGCCGGCCTTGGACTGGCAGAGGGCTCTGACGTCGACAACCACTTGAAAGTCCAGCTGCTTGTGCGCGCATATCAGGCACGCGGCCACCTGAAAGCCAACATCGACCCGCTTGGCATCCGCGACGAGGAGAAGCCCAAGGAGCTCACCCTCGAATACTACCAGTTCTCCGAGAAGGATCTGGACACCGAATACTCGCTTGGTCCCGGCATTCTGCCGCGCTTCAAGAAGGAGGGCCATGACAAGATGACTCTGCGCGAGATCGTCTCTGCTTGCGAGAAGATCTACTGCGGCTCTTATGGTGTCGAATTCATCCACATTCCGGACCGTGAGAAGTGTGACTGGCTCCGTGAGCGTGTTGAGGTGCCCCAGCCCTTCAAGTACTCCATTGATGAGAAGCGCCGCATCCTCGACCGTCTCATCTGGAGCTCCAGCTTCGAGGCTTTCCTATCCACCAAGTACCCCAACGACAAGCGTTTCGGCCTCGAGGGCTGCGAGACCCTCGTGCCCGGCATGAAGGCCCTGATCGACCGCAGCGTCGACTACGGCGTCAAGGACATTGTCATTGGTATGCCGCATCGTGGCCGTCTCAACGTGCTGAGCAACGTCGTCCGGAAACCGAACGAGTCTATTTTCAGCGAGTTTGCTGGTACTGCCCACGCCGAGGACGAGGGCTCCGGCGATGTCAAGTACCATCTAGGTATGAACTTTGAGCGCCCCACACCCTCCGGCAAGCGCGTTCAGCTGTCTCTCGTCGCCAATCCGTCGCATCTGGAGGCTGAAGACCCCGTCGTGCTCGGCAAGACCCGTGCCATCCAGCACTACAACAACGATGAGTCGACCAACCGCAGCGCCATGGCTGTGCTGCTGCATGGTGACGCCGCGTTCGCTGCCCAGGGTGTTGTGTACGAGTGTCTGGGTTTCCACTCTCTGCCGGCCTTCTCCACCGGCGGCACCATCCACCTGGTCGTCAACAACCAGATCGGCTTCACGACGGATCCCCGCTTTGCTCGCTCGACTCCCTACTGCACGGATATTGCAAAGGGCATCGATGCGCCTGTCTTCCACGTCAACGCCGACGATGTCGAGGCTGTCAACTTCGTCTGCCAGCTGGCCTCTGACTGGCGCGCCGAGTTCAAGCAGGACGTTATCATCGACCTGGTGTGCTACCGGAAGCACGGCCACAACGAGACCGACCAGCCGTCCTTCACGCAGCCTCTGATGTACAAGCGCATCAACTCCCACGAGCCGCAGATCGACATCTATGTCGAGAAGCTCCTGAAGGAGGGCACATTTACGAAGGAGGACATTGAGGAGCACAAGAAGTGGGTGTGGAGCATGCTCGAGGACAGCTTCTCCAAGTCCAGGGAATACCAGCCGACTTCCAAGGAGTGGACCACGTCTGCCTGGAACGGCTTCAAGTCGCCCAAGGAGCTGGCCACCGAGATTCTCCCGCACAACCCGACTGGTGTCGACCAGAAGACGCTAGAGCACATCGGCGAGGTCATCGGCTCCACCCCCGAGGGCTTCAATGTCCACCGCAACCTGAAGCGCATTCTCAATGCCCGCACCAAGTCGGTCCTAGACGGCAAGAACATTGACTGGTCGACCGCCGAGGCCCTGGCTTTCGGCACGCTGGTCAGCGAGGGCCACCACGTTCGCGTGTCTGGCCAGGACGTGGAGCGTGGTACCTTCTCGCAGCGCCACGCCGTGTTCCACGACCAGGAGACCGAGGACACGTACACTCCTCTGCAGCACATCAGCAAGGACCAGAGCAAGTTCGTCATCTCGAACTCGTCTCTGAGCGAGTTCGGTGCTCTCGGCTTCGAGTACGGCTACTCTCTGTCGTCGCCCAACGCGCTTGTCATGTGGGAGGCCCAGTTCGGTGACTTTGCCAACAACGCGCAGTGCATCATTGACCAGTTCATCGCTTCTGGTGAGATCAAGTGGATGCAGCGCACCGGTCTCGTTATGTCCCTTCCCCACGGCTACGATGGCCAGGGCCCTGAGCACTCGTCCGGCCGCATCGAGAGATATCTGCAGCTCTGCAACGAAGACCCTCGCGAGTTCCCCTCTGAGGACAAGCTGAACCGCCAGCACCAGGACTGCAACATGCAGATCGCCTACATGACTTCGCCCTCCAATCTGTTCCACATCCTGCGCCGGCAGATGAACCGCCAGTTCCGGAAGCGTGAGTTTCTCTTCAGCCTGTTTCCTGCCCGTTCTGCTCTCAAAGTACGTCTATGACTAACACTGTGTTTTACAGCCCTGATTATCTTCTTCTCCAAGTCGCTCCTGCGCCACCCGATTGCGCGCTCGAGCATTGAGGAGTTCACTGGTGACTCACAGTTCACCTGGATCATCCCCGACCCGGCTCACCAGGAGGGTACGATCAAGGCCAACGACGAGATTGACCGTGTGATTCTGTGCTCTGGCCAGGTCTACGCAGCTCTGCACAAGTACCGTGCCGAGAACAACATCGACAACGTGGCCATCACTCGTGTCGAGCAGCTGCACCCCTTCCCCTGGCAGCAGGTGCGGGAGAACCTGGACTCGTACCCGAACGCCAAGACGATTGTGTGGGCCCAGGAGGAGCCGCTCAACGCTGGCGCCTGGAGCTTCACGCAGCCTCGCATCGAGACGATCCTGAACCACACTGAGCACCACGACCACAAGCACGTCATGTACGCCGGCCGCAACCCGAGTGCGTCGGTGGCTACGGGCACCAAGGCGTCGCACAACAAGGAGGAGCAGGACCTGCTGGAGATGGCATTTACTGTGAAGCAGGACAAGCTGAAGGGCGAGTAGAGGAAGGGCAGATGGAATCCCGCAAGGGATCTGCTAGATGAGAAGGCGTTTTAACAGGGGTGGCGCATAACATATATCTGGCACATATTTGTTGACAGCATATATATTGCGTAGAGTCTCGTTTTATGTCTTTGTGATGTGTGGCTTTTTTTCTCTGTCGTTCTTTTCCCTTGCGTCAATATTTCCCCGATTGTCTCTCATGTTAAGAGATGCGCTCGCTGTACAAGTATTGTGATTAAAATCAAACGAAGCCAACCAAACTAAACCGGAAAGAAAAAAAACAGACAGAACTGGTTTATATGGGACGGGAAGGAAGGAAATACGTTGGTCAGTTACTTTTTGCATATAGACGAGGATATAATACGCATGTACATTTTATTGACTATGAACATTCCTCATGCAAGGTGGTAGTACCTCGTACCAATTGGGGAAACTGTTGCTATTCGAACCGAACATAACCGAAGAGAACTTGGTCTGGCCAGCTGGTGGATACATCTAAAACGCCAGCTATTAGTCAGCTACATCATGCCTCGCCCGAAGGGAACACAGCTGTACTTAGTCATGCAACTTTTCTCCATCGTCTTTTAGTGCTTCAAGCGGTCCACCGTCGGTGTCGTCTTTGCTTCGTGTAAGTAGAGCCCCGTTGCTCAATCCAGCAAGACGGAATTACACACGTGACTGTGTGTCACGTGTGACTAAGACCGGATATAGTCCCTTCTTAGCAGCTCTCTAATTATAGAGGACCCTAGCTTGACCCAAAACAGACAATAACCCAATGCAAATAAATAGAGACACAATTGCTGGGCTGCACCTCTAGACATGGGTCTCCCTGACCATGATGAAAACTTCGCGATATGCCACTTCACGCCAAAAGGCCTGCCAGGCATGTGTGGCTGCTAAAGCGAAATGCGATCGCAAAGAGGCCAGCTGTGGGCGATGTGCCGCCCGTGGAATCTCCTGCACCTATCCCCAGGCCGCCGCTCTAGGCGGCCTAGACCACGTAGGCAGGCCCGACGTGGCAGCCGGCCGGGAGCCAGCCTCGGCGGCCGTGCTGATGAGTGACGGGTTTCCTCGCCAAGCAGCTGCGGTCCCGGACGGGATTGGCATGCAGACGCCCACCCCCGCCCTAGAATTGAGCCCGCCTTCAGACGCCTTTGATTTCTCTGGCCTGGAGCTCGTGTGCCCCATCAACGCGGACGGCATCAGCATCCGCTGGATGCAGTCGTACATTCCGACGCCGGGGCAGAAAGTCAAAGCGTATCAGCCGTCTACGATTGGCTTCATGCGGCGCATGCTCAAGTCTTACACGTCCATGGCCGTCCGCGGGCGCGGCGTGCCGCCGTTCATACACCCGTCCCAGATGAACGTGGGCATGGGCATTGGCGCGCCCTCCGCGGCGCCGTCGATCCTTGCTACGTGCCTGAGCCTCATGCGCATCTGCGACAAGACGCTGTCGGGCGGCAGCTCGACGGAGGACGTCGTGGCCCAGGTGCTGATGCGGGAGATGGACCGCCTCTACGGCCAGCACGGCGCCTACGAAAGCAACAGCAGCGGCGGCGGTGGCGGCAACGGCGGCGCAGACCGCAGGCCTGAGAGCCAGGACGCCGACCGCCACCTCCGGTCGCTCTCCGTCTTCCAGGCGTACCTGCTGTACTCGATGGTGCTCTTCTTCCAGCTGGAGCGCGAGGGCGACCCGTTCCTGCGGCAGGCGATCATCGCCCTGCAGGACATCGCATGCGCCAGCGCGCGGTGCGGCCTCGTGTGCGTGGCGGAGCAGGAGCAGCTGCAGCAGGCGCCGCAGCAGCTGCAGCAGCGGACGCGGCCGCGGTGGGAGGCGTGGATCGTGGCCGAGGCCAAGCGCCGCACCCTGTACACCATGTACCTGTTCGACAGCGTGCTCTCGGCGCACGACGGCCTGCCGGGCTACCTGGGCACGGAGCTGCGCGGTCTGCCAGCGCCGGGCAGCCGCGCCCTGTGGCAGGCCAAGACCCGCGCCGACTGGAAGGCGGCCTACAACCTGTCGCTGGAGGACTGGCTGCCGACGACGCCGGCCACGGCAATCATCCGCCCCGGCGAGGGCCACCTGCGCATCGACGAGCTGTGGCCCATCGCGCCCGACCTGAGCGAGGCCGACGTCGCCAACCAGCGCCAGCGCGTCGACCAATGGCTGGAGAGCGTCGACGAGTTTGGCACCATGCTCTACGCGGTCACTAGCTGCACCCATGGGGGTTGAAGCAAATAATACGGCTGGGTCATTAATGCCGGCTACGTCCGTTTGATGCAACACAACTTCCCCTGGAACATACTTGTAGTCCCGTAGCCTGCGGCGCATTAGATTGAAAGCTTGTTTCACGGTGTGGGTCTCAACTCCGGGGATCGTTCTCCGCCAAATTGTCAATTCCGAGCGCCGGATCTCAACTCCGCTCCTGAACTCCGAAAGTGTGGTTGACTTGCACATCACCACCGCCACGGCGATGCTTTATATAAACAGCTGCTCTGTCGCCGCTTGTCTGTTCTTCAATGATGAATACTCATTCCAGCATCAAATTCCCAACAGACACCTGCAACATGAAAGATCCCGAACAGCACACATCTTCGCCGGCTGCGGCCCCCGCCCCCTCTACGCCGTCGTCTTCTGCGCCAACGTCTACTCCGCACCAGAAAGATGAGGAACCGCCGCACAGCATCTTTGACCCCCGCCAGCGGTCAGTGATCGTGCTGATCGTGTCCGTGGCCGCGACGTGTAAGTATCGAAAATTGTATCTATTGCTAAGGACAAATTAATCCCTTGAGCAAAACTGACCATCCACAAGTCTCTGGCTTTGCGTCGAACATTTATTTTCCGGCGCTACCGACCATGGCCGACCAGTTCAATGTGTCAGCAGAGCTCATCAATCTGACCGTGACCTCGTATCTGATCTTCCAGGGGCTGGCGCCCAGCTTCTGGGCGCCCTTGTCGGACGCCCGGGGCCGGCGCCTCGCCTACTGCTGCACCTTCCTGGTGTTTCTCGGTGCGTGCGTCGGCCTGGCGCTGGTCCACACCTATGCCGGGCTCATCGTGCTGCGCTGCCTGCAGAGCACCGGCAGCGCTAGCACGATCGCTATCGGCTCTGGAGTGATTGGCGACGTGACAACGCGGGCGAACCGCGGCGGCTTGATGGGTATCTTCCAAGCCGGCCTGCTGGTGCCCGTGGCCGTGGGTCCCGTGATCGGCGGCGCGCTGGCCGGGTCGCTGGGGTGGCGGTCAATCTTCTGGTTTCTGACCATCTACGGCGGCGTGTTCCTGCTGCTGATGATCCTGCTGCTGCCAGAGACGCTGCGCGCCATGGTCGGCAACGGCAGCCGGCCGGCGGCGTCGCTGCACCTCCTCGCGCGCTACCCGCTGCAGTTCTACCAGAAGCACAGCAAGATCCAGTGGACTCCGCCTTCCGAGAGTGGCGAGGAGCAGGCTGCTGCCGCCGCGAAGAAGAAGCTGCGCATCGACGTCCTGGGCCCGCTGCGCATCCTGTTCAGCCGCGAGGCCGGGTTCATCGTGCTGTTCCTGGCCATCTACTACGCCGTCTGGCAGATGAGCATCACGGCCATGTCGACGCTCTTCGCGTCCGAGTACGGCTTGTCGGAGACCCAGATCGGCCTCACCTACATTGCCAACGGCGTCGGCTCCATGGTGGGCACGCTAGTCACGGGCAAGATCCTGGACGCGGACTACCGCAAGGTGAAGGCGGCGAAGACGCAGGCTGGCGGCGGCGGCGGTGGCGCTGAGGACGACATCGGTGACCACTTGGAGCTGGCGCGCCTCCGTTTGCTGCCGCTGTTCTCGGTGCTGCAGTGTGCGTCGACGCTCATGTTCGGCTGGACCATCGGCCGGCGCGTGCACATTGCGGCGCCGATCGTGGCCTCGTTTATCACGGGCTGGACCGCCATCTCCATGCAGTCGGCCACCATGACGTACCTGGTCGACGTCTTCCACGACCGCAACCGCAGCGCCGCCGCCAGCGCCAGCCTCAACCTCGCCCGCTGCCTGTGCGCCGCCGGCGGCACCAGCTTCGTCGTGCCCCTCGTCCGCGCCCTCGGCGCCGGCGTCGCCTTCACCGTCTGCGCCGCCGTCCAGGCCGCCGCCCTGGTGCTGCTGTTTGCCCAGTGGCGGTTCGGCGCCGGCTGGCGCCGCGCGGCGGCCGACAAGGCGCACCGAAAGAGCGAGCTGGCCGCTGCTTCTGCCGCCCCCGCCGCCGAGGCGGGGAGCAGCTCCCAGGAAAAGTGAGAGGGCGGAACGCAAAGAGCGGCAAGAGAGAAAAAGTTCATTTCTTCACCCAAAAGTTTCGGCCTCAACCAAAAGGCCGTTGTATTAACCTTCGTATCTTCGTCAGCGTGTATTATTGAATCTGCCACGAAGACGCGGGCGTTTTCAGCAAAAAGACTGTCACTTGTAATATCTAATATTCATAGCGTTATTTTCATAGAGTCGAATCATATCGACATTATATAGACATTAAAAAAGAAAAAAAAAAAAAAGAAACGGATTATTCTGTTTTACAATTTTTATTTCACTTTTTGTAGGTTTTGTTGTATAGTAACCACCATCTAAATCTACTACCACGCATAGTCATTGGTTTCGACGCCGTCGCCGGTCCACTCCTCGTCCGAGTTGGAGTTGTCGCTGTCGAGGAAGTCGACCATGCGGTACTGGATCTCGCCGGGCTTCTGGTTGTCGATGCGGATGTCGACCACGTCGCACATGCCCTGGACAAACGGCCGATTCCGCGCCTTGTACTTTGCCGCCTGCCCGCTGCCGCTCTGCTCCGCAGACGGCTGCTGGGCGTCGTCTTGGTCTATCCCGTCGTGGCTCGCGTCGCTCCCATACCCGTTCTTGGCACAATCCTGATCGTCTTCGTCCTTCATTTCTTCATCGTCGTTGTCGTCGTCGTTGCTGTCGTTGTCGTTATCGTCATCGCCGTCGTCGTCGCTGCTCAGCTCAATGTCTTCGTCCGTGTCCGGCTCGCGGTACGAGACGCGGTCCCCGCGCGCTTTCTGGCGCAGGCCACGGGCCTTCTGGCGCAGGCGGCGTGCGGCAGCGGTGGCGGCCGCCGCGGCTGCCGCGGCGCTGCTGGCGCGGGAGGACGCCTCGGAGACCTGGCGGCGGTGGTGGTCCTCGGCGGTGGCGATGCGGTCGCTGCGGCGCTGGGGCGTGGGCGGGGCCTCGCTGCCGCTGCTGCGGCCGCTCGCCCTGTTCTTGGCGCCCGGCGAGGCGGTGGCGGCGGCCGCGGCCTGCTTCTGCTGGCGGTCAGCGTAGTAGCGCAGCGAGCTGGCCGGGGCGGGGGGCGGGGAGCGGCGCAAGAAGACGCGGGTCAGGGTAGCCTCCCAGCGGTCGCGCAGGGCGCAGCGCTGGCGCCAGGGGATGTTGAGCATGGCCTTGATGGCGAGGACGCGCAGCTGGGGCAGGCGCGGGGCGGCGTCGACGAGCGACTGGAAGAACACCTCGGCGGCGGCGGGCTCCCAGCGGCGCAGGTGCTCGAGCTCGAGGCGCTGCAGGCCCGGGGGCCAGCGCGGGACCTCGTCGGCGGCCAGCAGCTGGTCGTACAGCGGGTCGTAGTCGGCGTAGAAGGTGTGCTGGCTGTAGTAGGTCAGGTTCATGCGCAGCGAGGCCAGGCGCGGGCAGGCGTCGCCCAGCACGGGCAGAAAGCCCAGGCTCAGCGACTGGTTGTGGTGCAGCGTCAGGTGGCGCAGCTGCTGGCCGTGCGTCACCAGGTACTCGGCGAACATGGCAGCCTGCACGTCCCAGCAGTTGATCAGCTCCAGGTGCTGCAGCGTGCGCGGCAGCTGCGGCAGCAGCCACTGGTTGGCCGCCGTCGACGACTCCATGGCCAGGTGCGCCAGGTCCGGCAGCGCCGCCAGCAGGCCGGCCAGCTGCGCCGCCTGCTGCTCGTCGGCGGCCACGACCTGCGGGTCGTCCGGGTCCTTGGCGTCCAGCGACGGCCGCTGGTAGTTGACGAGGCGGATCGAGCGCAGCCCCGCAAACGTCGGCGTCAGGTGCAGCGTCCGCACCTCGCCGAGCGACAGGTCCTTGCCCATCATCCGCTGGTTCCACGTCCAGCTCTTCAGCTTGATTGCGGCGGCAGGCTGGGTGGCGACAACCGCCCGGCTGCCCTCCGGCTGGCCGTCGTTCTTATCTCCGTCATGCTCGCCGCCGTTGTGCTCGTCGTCGCCGTGCTGGCCGTCTCCCTGGCCGGCGTCCGCTGCCAGCGGCGGGAGCGCGCCGAGCGCCTCAAATAGGGCCCGCGGGTAGGTCCAGCGCAGGTTCTCGCTGAGCTCGCGGTAGGGCGGCATGTCCTTGTGGTGGTGCAGGTCGAGGACGGCCAGGCGCGGGCAGCGGGCGACCATGGCGGCGATGTCGAGGTGGCGCCCCTTGTAGACGTAGGTGGCCAGGGAGCCGACGTCGATGCGCAGGGCCTTGATCTTCTGGCGGTAGTCGAACAGCGTCGACTCGGGCGGCTGTGCCAGCAGGTCGACCAGCATGTGCGCCATGTTCATGGTCAGCAGCGGCGGGCGGTCGTAGAGGGCGCGCAGCGCCGGCTCGGCAAAGGCGCGGCAGGTGCGGCTGGCGGCGGCCAGCCACCGCACGAGGCCGATGGTGTCGAGCGGCGCCGCGGCGTACGAAAAGATGTGCGCCAGGATCAGGTATGGCAGCGTGTCCCAGGGCGGCCGCTTGACGTTTTTGCCTGCCACCGCCCCCGCCCCCGCTATGTCGGGCGTCTGCGCCCGCGCCCGCACTTGCGCATTCTCTCCCTTTCTGGAGGAGTGCCGCCGCTTCTCGTCGGCGCCGGCCGCCGCGTGCCTGCTCGGCTTCCTTGGTGACGGCTTCGTCGGCGACCTCTTCTCGCTCGCTCTCCCCTGGGTCTCGCGGCCGCTTCTCCTTCTAGGCGAAGAAGTGGTGGGCGGGGCTGCTATTACCGCCGCTGCTGCCTGCCGTGCCTGGAGCGCTTGGCGTGTGAGAGGCGCATCGTCGGACGAGGGAGAGAGGTAGATGTCGTCTTCCGCCAGGACGCGAGAGGTGCTGCGAGGCGGCTGGCGCCGCCTCTTTGACCGGCTGCTGTCTGCGGCGTGAGCGCTCGCCGGCAAGGGTCGCTTGCTTCTTCGCTGGCGGGGAGAGAAGTCTGCGTCGCCTTCTTCGTCGTCATCTTCGTCGTCATCGTCATCGTCATCATCACTGTCATCGTTCTCTTCTTCGTCCTCCTCATCTTGCGGCTCTTCGTCTTCGTCTTCCTCGTCTTCGTCTTCGTCGCTCGGCTCCGCATAATTTCGGATGGATGCATGTCGTGTGTCGCGGCCGTGCGAGGGACGGAAGGGAAGAGGAGCCGTCGATGCGCTAGCCCGAGTCGTCCTCGCCGCCCTCGCCTCGCTGTGCTGCGGCGTACGACGTCGAAGTGCAGCAGAAGCCATGGCGCAAAGCGTTACGATGGGCGGGATGCGATTGGCGACGTCATACGAGAGATGCGCGGGCTGTTCGAAGTGCGCAAACTGATTAGGAGATAGGAAGGAAAAAAAGGAAAAGGAGGGGGAAAAGGAAAAGAAAAGAAGAAGAAAAGAAAAGAGCAACGAATTGTAAGAAAAAGGTTGAGAAGAAACTGAAAAAGAAGGGGAAAAAAAAAAAGAATGACAAGAAGCAACAAGAAGAAGAGAAAGAAAGTTGCAATAGCACGTGAAGGCTGATCACTGGCGCCACTTTTGCAGCGACAAGATTTGTCGTTTTCGGCTGCGGCTTTGCTGCCTGCAGGCAATAGCGGGGCACAAAATATAGAGACTGACAGGGCTCTAGCGAGGGATGCAAGGCTTGCCTTGTGGGCATCTTTAGGGGGTGGGGTCCTTTGTATTTACAGGGGACACACAGAAAGCCGCCGCTTATGCAAGGAACAGCGCCTGGGTCGCCGCCGAACGCTGCAGTATGACATAATAAGACATCCATTGATCCATTGACCTGCTTCGAGCTGTGCGACGTACGTGATGTGTTATTTCGTAGAGTCGTAGCAATTGCATCCCTACATGTTCTCAATATGGGCACAGGCATCTTCTTGGGCAAGCATGCCATGTCTGCTTTGTGCTGATCGCAGCTACATTCAGCTCGGATGCTCTCCGAGAAACGACGTCAACTCTTGGCTCGCAGCCTTTTTATTGTGGGCTCGCGCACGAGGCTGTGACGCGGCAGGGAGAGAGAACTCATGGACCACTGCTGCTGGTGAGCAAAACGCAAGACGGCTGTACCTACGGAATACAACAGTTCCAAAGGCCAATGTCCCATCCAAGACGCTATGCTGGCCCAAAAGGAAAGAGGCCATATTATAGGATTGATTCTAGCTCTAGCTCTAGCTCTATTTGCACTAATATACGACCTCCCCAGAGACGTCGAAGAACTAGTCACATAGCAGGCACGCAGAACACCACACGCTGTACAGTCTAAATTGATTACAACTCTATGCTTATAGTTCTTGATTGATTGTTTTTTTGTGTCTGATCTGATTCGACACTGTGCTTTATATACATCATCACCAAAAATGGGTTGGCAGACTCGTAATTTTCTCTAGATTGGTCCTGATTCTTTTGGCTGCTGTCCGGCCCGGTCGCGTAAGGCAGAAAAAGCATTTCTCTAATCGTTGCCCGTCCCAGAACTCCTCTATGACGTAAAAAAGAAAAAGAAAAGAAAAAGAAAAAGAAAAAGAGAAACACTGTAAAACACAGAATGCAAACATGGCATGCAAACATGATGAACGTCGTCAAAAAAAAACCCCCCAACAACGAGGCGAGACCCTCTCCCAAGAGAAAACAAAAGTCAGAAATCCAACAGAGCAACGAAACTGGGCCCTTGGGGCCGCACAGCACTGCTTTCCACAGACAAGGCCACAGCCTGACCCGTCGATGAAAATGGAAGGGCAATAAAAAATGACAGGGATAAATAGTCTATAAGCTTCCAAGTGGACGGAAGGAGAGCAGCTGGTGCTACAAGCTGCTCAGGCGAGAAATAGGTGTGCCAGAGAAACGTATGTAAAAACAAGAAACAGAAAATTAAAAGGGGGGGAAGGAAGAAGAATAGAAAGAAGAAGAATAGCAGCGCAGGGGAGCAGCGCGGCGAGACAGGAGTGGCAGACAGAGAGCGGGCAAAACAGTTTTTAAGCCACCTGGGTCGTCTTGTCGCTCGCCCGCCACGTGTCTTCCTGCCGCGTGCCCGGCGGCATCCAGCTGACGTTGCTGGTGCGGCGGGGGGGCTCGCGTCCGACGTCGTCCGACTTCTTGTAGCCGTCGCCGGCGGGGGGGAGGCCGTAGCCAGACGGGTACGAGCTCGGCGCGGCCGAGACGGTGGCGGCAGGCTCGAAGCCGTAGCTGGCGCCGTTCTGGTGCAGGCCGAGGCCCACGCCGCCACTGACGCCGCCGTTGCTACCGGTGGCCGCGGACGCGGTCAGCGGCAGCAGCGGCGCGGAGCCCTTGGCGTCGGTCATGGTGCGGGCGCGGCGGTCGGCCTTGTTCTCGTTGGTGCGGTCGTAGAGGTAGAGGCCGACGACGGTGAGGGCGATGCCGGCAGCCTGGACGATGGTGGTGGGGCTGCGGAACCAGAGGATGGCGATGCCGATGACAAAGACGCGCTTGATCAGGCTGGCCACCGAGTAGGTGACGGGCGAGACGAGCGACAGCAGCACAAAGGCCAGGATGTTCTGCGCAAAGTGGAAGAAGCCGTTGAAGACGAACTCGAGGAACAGGCGGCCGTGGTCGAAGGACCCGGGGCCCTCCATCAGGTCGACGGAGCCGTCGTACAGAAAGTCGCCGAGGATCTCGATGCCCTCGCTCCAGAACCAGATGGGCCCCGTGATGAGGAAGGCGATGCCCGACGAGTAGCACAGCAGGTTGAGCTTGTCGAGCTTGCGCGCCGCCTGGGCGCCCTGCAACCCGCCCTCGGCCTCAGCGCGCGCTGCCTCGTTGAACAGGCGCTTCGAGAAGATGTTCTGCGTGACGAAGATGAGCGTCGCCAGCAGGGCGTAGACGATGCCGAGCGCCTGGCCGCCGCTGAACGAGTGGCTGCCTGAGCAGGCCAGCATGACGCCGAGCGTCAGCGGGATCAGCGACAGGTACGTGGCGGTCGGGTAGCGGATGTCGAGGAAGAGGCGGTAGGCGAAGACAGTAAAGAGCGGCGACAGGCCCTTGATGGTGTGGACGAGCGAGACGGGGATCTTGGAGGTCGCGTTGGAGCTGAGGAGGTGGCCGCCGATCTGGAAGACGGCCAGGGGCAAGGTGGTGCGGATGACGTCGGCCGAGGGGAAGCGGATGCCGAAGCGCAGGGCGGGCACGGCGCGCTTGAGGGACGGGAAGATTCTCGCCAGCCAGGCGAGCAGGATACAGTAGAACGACACGAACCAGAACTGCACGAGGGTCAAGGTGGCGGGCTTCTCAAAGACGTTGAGGATGGATTTGGACGAGGTGTTTGTCAGAGCAGACGACGAGTACCAGAGGACACAGAGAGCCTAAAAAAGGAGAAAAAAAGAGCGCATATGTTAGCAACTACTACATCAAAGGTACACTTAATCAATGCAGAGAGAGAGAGACACGCACGATCAGCGTTGGCGATATGGGCGCCTTCAATGCGTCGGCAATCTCGTGGACGTTCTGGCTCGTGCTGCCAGACCGCGTTCGTATTGTGCGGATGGCCTCGCCAAGACTCTTCTGCCGGCTATGGTGGCTGTATGCGTGGGAGTTGCTCGCGCTAGCCGGCGCGGCTTGCCATCGGACGCTGCCGCTGACTGGCGGCGGCTGCTGGGGGAGGCCATTTGCGGTGCCATTCGCCTTCCAGGACGCACCGCCGCCTCCGGCATCTTGGCCGGCCGTGTCGCGAAGGTCAAGATCCGGAAACTTTTCTAAGCCGCCGTCCTGCGAGCCCATGTTTCCATTCATCTGCGGACCGCGACCTAGATCGAGTTTGGTGGGCGACGATTTGCGCTGAACAGTGTTGGTTGGCGTTGCATGAGGCATGGGGGATATCACGCAATGGGAGCACGGGGAGATAATAGGACAGAGAGGCCACAAGCACAAAGAGCAAAGAGAAAAAGAGGTGAAGAAAAACAGAACAGGTTACACGCCAAGCAAATGATGATATGATCGAAGACGAAAAAGGGAGGTGATTGTTTAAACGAGCGGACGGGGTGCAGACGGTACCCTCTCTACCAAATCATTGCTGAATGATATGAACAGCGAACAAGACGCATCTGCAAGTTAGCCAGATATGTAAGAGGGGCAGTGCCACAGCGTCCGAGAGGCTTTTCAAAACAAGGAAAAAAAAAGAGGAGATAAAACAAAGAGGAAAAGAAAAGACCGCGGAGAAAAGGTACGTCAATCCAGTCAATGTGATAATCGACAGAGAGTGGTTTAGTTTTTTTGGGGGGGGGTGGGCGGATGATGTTTGATAGAGAGAGGGAGTTGAATACGAGCAGACGACAGAAGCGACAAGGAAGCGAAAAGGACGGAATAATTGGGACTAATAAATTTTGGGAGGGAAGGAATAATTAATTGGGAAGGGAAGGGGCAGTTTTGGCGTAATACTCTCTCAGGTATCTACGAATAAGATCGCAGGTAGCCGCAGTTGGCAACGCCAAAACTAGAAAAAGCTTACGTCGGCCCGCTAGCAGATATAGCGCTAGTCCGGATGCAGCCACAGATTGCGAGCCACAAGTTGAGCCACAAAATGAGCGAACAAAATGGGCGACAAACGACGAATGCGCCACAGCTGAGGTCGTTTTATGTAAGCAGATGTCGAGCTAGGCTTAGATTCATTTCCATACAGCCAAAATTTCGCGTTGGCGTGCGTGCAGTCGCAGCGCCGGGAAGGAAAGACCAAGGCGGAACGACGGCAGCTGCGAAGAAGTCGACGAAATCGAAGAAATCGAAGACGACAACGGCAACAACTGTCGTCATCGCATCCAGTCTCTTCACCAGCGAGTCAGCCTCTTCCTCTCAGGTGACTGGATTTATCCTGTCTGAGGATAATTCATTTGCGTATTGCGTATCTGGGCTAGGATTCCATCATCGATCGCGGGGACTGGGACTGCTCCTTTTTTTTTCGTCGTCTTCTCGCTGCACAGACAGCGGTCGGGGAGGCAAGATGGCGGCCCCCAAGATGACCAAGAACCAGATGCGGCGGGCGAAGAAGAAGGAAGAGAAGAAGGCCAAGGCCGAGGTCAGTCGTTCTCTTGGGATGTATGTGTATGTGCAGAGGGATTGTGGTGCTAACAAAACACAGGCGGCAACAAGATCAGAGACCCCGACGGCAGCCACGACAGATGATGCGACCTCCACAGAGAAGCCAGAAGCAGCAGCAGCAGCAGCAGCAGCAGCAATAACGACAACATCAACTCCAGCAGCGGACGATGCAGGTGCCGCAGTCAAGAAAGAGGCCGATGTGGCGGCGCCAGCGCCAGGGGACTTTGACTACGACGACCCGGCCTTTGCGCAGTTCAAGGACGTGTTCAGCAAGTTCGGCCCGGGGCTAGAGAACGACGAGATTGCGCGCGAGGCAAACGCGGGCAACCAGGGCGAGGTGTTTCTGAACGACGACATGATCCCCGACGAGGACGAGGAGGGCGCCGGCCGGCCGGGCAAGCTGTCCAAGAAGAAGCGCAAGAAGCTCAACACGCTATCGATTGCGGAGCTGAAAGCGCTGGTGCGCACGCCCGAGGTCGTCGACTGGCATGACGTGTCGTCGTCCGACCCGCGGCTGCTAGTCGTCATCAAGGCCCAGAAGAACATCGTGCCCGTGCCGGGCCACTGGTCGCTGAAGCGCGAGTACCTGTCGAGCAAGCGCGGCGTCGAGAAGCCGCCGTTTCGTCTGCCGGCCTTTATCTCCGAGACGGGCATCACCGAGATGCGCGACGCCGTGCTGGAGAAGCAGGCCGAGCAGACGCTCAAGCAGAAGACGCGCGAGCGCGTCCAGCCCAAGATGGGCAAGCTGGACATCGACTACCAGAAGCTCTACGACGCCTTCTTCCGCTTCCAGACCAAGCCCGCCCTGACCCGCTTCGGCGACGTCTACTACGAGGGCAAGGAGTGGGAGACCGAGTTCCGCAACTTCCGCCCGGGCGAGCTCAGCGACTCCCTCAAAGAGGCCCTCAACATGCCGCCGGGCTACCCCCCGCCCTGGCTGCTGCAGCAGCAGCGCATCGGCCCACCCCCCTCCTACCTCAACCTCAAGATCCCGGGCCTCAACGCCACCCTGCCGCCGGGCGCCGCCTGGGGCTTCGCCCCGGGCCAGTGGGGCAAGCCCCCCGTCGACGAGTACAACCGCCCGCTGTACGGCGGCGACATATTTGGCCAGCAGGGCACCGAGGGCGGCGGTGCGGGCGGCGCCGGCGAGGGCGGCGACGCCGCGCAGCCGTCGCTGGGCGAGCCTGTCGAGCGGGCCATCTGGGGTGAGCTGCAGCCGCCGGAGGAGGAGGAGGAAGAGGAGGAGGACGACGAGGAAGAGGAAGACGAGGACGAGGACGAAGACGAAGACGAGGAGCACGCTGGCGGCGTCGGCCTCCGCGACTACCCCGGCGGCCTGGAGACGCCCAGCGGCTACGTCAGCACGGTGCCGACCGACTACCCGGCGGCGCCGCTGGGCGGCGACGGCGGCGCGTCCGAGCTGGACCTGCGCAAGCAGCGCCGCGGCTACGAGACCGAGGAGTCGACCGCCGCGGGGCCGCGCGCCGCCTACACGGTGATCCCCGAGCGCCAGGCCCAGGCCCAGGGCTTCTTTGGCAGCGACCGCACCTACGACCTGTCCAAGGCCGGAGGCTCAGTGCCCGTGCTAGGCCACGAGGACGACGACCGCGCCCGCAAGCGCAAGAAGCCCGGCGACGTCGACGTCGCCCTCGACCCGGACGCCCTACAGAGCCACGACGGCATCAGCAAGGACGAGCTGCGGCGGCGCTTCGAGGAAGGCCGCCGCGAGGAGGGCGTCGGCGCCCAGTGGCAGCGCGGCCAGTACGACGACGACCTCAGCGAGATGATCGCCCAGGAGAGCCGCAAGCGCCAAAAGGTGGCCGAGGAGCGCAAGGCCGACAAGAAGAAGGAGGCAAAGTACCGGTTCTAGTGAGCCAAAGAAGCTGGAGGGGGCTCCCGTTTTTCTGCTTCTCGCCTTGTTATATTATGTCTGGAATTTGTCTAGGATATCCTGTCTTTTTTTTTTTGTGTTTTGCCCATAACCCATTCTGCTGGAGTTGGTCAGGCGGGAAGGGGGACATTGTTACTGTTTGTAATAAATAAAAGCATATTTATTTTGTCTTCTCTTTTTTTTATAAATCCTATCCCGACCGCTATGCTATGCAAGAAACCTCCCAAAATAAAGACCATCCTGTGATAGTGAAATACAAAAACCCACACACACATACACACACACACAAAACACGTAAATCTACAGCAACGCATGCCACGCCACGCGTGCATCAGTCGATCAGCCAGTCTTCCATCTCGACGCCCATGCTGCGCCCCAGGCTGCGCACCACCTCCCAGCCGACGTTGACCCGCCACTTGGCGCCCCGGTCGATGGGGTCGCTGCCGGGCCCGGCCACCCGCACCACCAGCCGCAGCGCCGCCAGCGTCGCCAGCGCCGTGTAGGCGTCACCGTCCACCAGCGCCGCCGCTGCAGCCGCCCCCGCGGCGGGAGGCGTGCGCGTCCACTCGCCGCGCACGGCCGCGAAAATGGCCAGCAACCGCTCTAGCGGAAACGTGTGGGCGCCCAGCAGCTTGCGCGCGATCTTGCGGTGCTTGCTGCGGGGGCCGCGCCGCCCGCCGCCGCCGCCGCGCCGCCGCTTGCGGCCGTGGTGGTACGTCGAGAAGAGGGTCTGGTCGTGCTTGGGCGCGTTGTGCGACGCCAGATAGGCGCACAGCAGAAACAGGCGCGCCGTCGTCGGCAGAAGCGTGGCCAGGTGGCGCGCCACCACAGGCGTGTCTGTTGTCGTGCGGGCGGTGGCCTCCGCCGCTGCTGCAGTCGTCGTCGCCGCCGCCGTCGTCATCGCAGCGGCGTCTTTTGCCCTCGACAATGCCGCCGCTGTCGGCTCTGCCACGACAAAGCTGGGATCCAGCAGGGACTCGTCTTGGAAGTGTGCGCGGCCTGCGATCAGCAGCTTGGAGAACTCGCGCGGGCCGTGCGTGCCCGCCAAGATGGGCGCCGTGAACTTGGGCCACAGCGCGGCGCACGCATCCTGGAACTGCGGCAGCGTGCGGCCGGCGGTCTTGATGAGCGCATCGTGCACGGCGCCGCAGAATCGCACCCAAAGATCGGCTGTCTCGCTCTCTGTGGCGTTGGCCAAGGTAGCTGGTGGTGTGCGGCTCAGGATTTGAACGAACTCGGCTTTGGTGTAGGTGCCAAAATGGATGTGAGGAGCAGCGCTCGTGCGCAGCATAGAGGGTGATGGAAAGGTGACTATGAATATGGTCGTGAGGCTGGGTATCTGCAGAAGCGTTAGCACTGGCATTTAAGACAGAATTCATATGCTGGGCTGTTGTTTCCCATCAAGGGGCAACTAGCAAACATACAATCTCAGATAGACGGGCCAGTCCTGGTAGGAGCGTGGCCGTGGCGTCTCTCTGGCGGTCAATGGCGTCAAAGACCAAGACAAACCGCCAGTTTGGCGGGTGGTCGCCGTGCTGGATGATCTTGGAAAGCTCAACCGTCAGCTGCGCCAGCGTCTCGCAGCGCCGGCTCCGTGGCCCGCTGTACTGTACGCCGTCGGCGGCCTGGGCAACGGCTCGCTCGAAGAGATGGCGTGCGGTGACGCATTTGTTGGAGTCTATAATGGCGTAGTTGACTAGGCTCTCTGGCGAGCTGTCTAGTTTGCTAGAATCTGTGCCATTGCTGGATGGGGGAGGAGAAGCTAGCTTCTGCAGCACCGCGGCCGTCAGGCTGCTCTTCCCGGTTGCATCAGTTCCATGAATGACGATGTTTCTGCATGGCGCCAGAGTGGGCTAGGAAAGAAACAAGTTGCACAGTCAGCTAACTTCCACGAAGCCTGCAGCACTTCTTCAAGCACCAGATACGCCCAAGGACCTGTTGCGCAATAACTCACACTGACGAGGGTCATCAGAGTCTTTATGTGCTGCCCTCTTTCAGGATAGCTCGAAAAGAGAGACTCGCAGGCATCCTCGTGGGCGCGCCCAGAAGAGGTATGCAGAGCCATTGCCTGGGCTGCAGTTGTCTATTCTTAAGGGGAAGAAAACCCAGCTATAACGCGCGAGCCTGCTGTGTTCGTCTTTTAGATTTCCACCATATCCTATCGTGATCGCATATCTTTCGCTGTCGATGCCCTGGAGTTCAGACGCGTTTTAATGAGACGCGCTAAAACGGACATTTTTGCAGCGAGGCTGGCCAGCGGGGACCAAAGGCAAGCTTTAATGGCTTCCCGTAAGTGGTACATCGATTTTAGGCCAGTGCGCACGTTATTTCTTGTAGGTCTCAAGTACCCCCTTACAGCTGTCATCTGATTGGCGCCGGCCTTTTAACGGGCCAAAAGGACCTACAGAGAAGGAACAATTGGCAGGGCGCACCTGCTGCTAGAGGCTCTGATTCGTTAGGAGAATAATCGTCGCATGTAAGCGCATACTCGCCCAAATGCGCTGAAGGAGTACTTGTACAAGTAGCTTTGTATAGAGTAATACTGTAGTAGCTTGACGGCTAGCGGACCACCCAGCCACGCCCTGTAGGGAGCCCACGTCAACGGCGGACAGGGAAAACTCAACGTCAAGCGAGTCTTGGGTGGGATGAATGGCCAGGATGCGACGAAGCAACATAGAAAAGAATAACTACTAAGACATCGGAGGGGAAGCGCTGACACCTTTAGATTTTAGTGCTGTTTTCTACTCCTATTTCTTGAATTTGGCTTTTATGAATATCTTTTAACATCATCGTTAGATTGGAACTTCCACTTTCAGAATTCCTTGCTTTGCGCTTGCGGTTTCTCTTATTCTAACGTCTCCGGCAATCAGCTGTTAATCAATTCTCGTGCTGGAGTCTTTGTCTCGTTACTCTTGTGACAGCAACGTAATCAGTGCGGAGCTTTGCGCAGGCAGCCGTCAAAACAGGAACGGCTTGTCTTTACGCCGCCACCACCAGCTAGTCTGCCGGTTCGCCAACTGCTTTCGTATAGCCAGAGAGCCAGGCTCGTCAGGAACATAGGTAGTCTGTGGCATGTGACCAGAGAGGTGCCGGTCTCGATAGGTATCACCGTCGCCAAGAGAGCCAGAAGCTTACGGCGGCAGCATCTTAGAAAGCCGGGATCGACCACTGCACACGACTGTACGAAGATAACGGTATCCGATTGGCGAAATGGACGAGGATTTCCTAGAGGACAATGGCCAGCCGTTCGCTGAAGTCGAAGAAGCCGCCGGAGCCGAGGAGGCTGCCGGGGCCGACGCTTCTTCCTCTTCTGCTCTAGTGACATCATCCAAGCCCTACATCCCCAAGCGGCCTCACAAGAAGTCCCGAGCCGGATGTCTGAAATGCAAAGCCCGCAAGGTCAAATGCAGCGAGGAAATTCCCCGCTGTCGTGCATGTGTGCTCCGGAACGAGGCGTGCGTCTACCCTACAGGTGCAGCTCCGTCGTCCTCGGCCAGCAGACTCATGCCCTCCCGGGCGAAGCGCGCTGCTGTCGTGGCATCTGCCGCCGCCGCTGCCGCATCTGTGTCATCCTCGGCCTCATCTTCCTCGTCTTCCTCTTCTTCAGCCTCTTCATCCGACGGATCACCGCTCGTCCGCTACACCAACCGGTCTCGGAGCACAACACCCACCGTGGGGCACGACAGCCGGAGCCTTCGACTCAGGTACGTCCAGGATACAAGCCCGAGCGTCCAGACCAGCTTTTCTTCGTTTGAGGGCGGCGGGCTTGGCCTGCTGCAGGAGCCGCTGTTTATGCCCATGCAATTCGACTATACCGATATGCGGCTGCTGTGGTTCTACACCACCAAGGGCTACGACGCCTTCGCAGCGGAAGCCGGCCGCTTGCGGGAGGTCGACGACATCCTGCAGGTCACCATCCCGCGGCACGCCTTCCAGTCCACCTTTCTCATGGACTGCCTGCTGGCGCTGTCGGCCCTCGAGCTGCAGACGCTCGGCCAGCCCATCGAGCAGTCGCGCGTCCTGCTCTACCGCACCCGCGCCTTTGCCGGCTACCGCAAGGCCATCGAAGAAGCACGCCCCGAGACCTTCCCGGCGCTGCTGGCCGGCTCGCTGTTGCTAGTCGCCCTCTCGTCCCAGATGTTCCGCGACGACGAGACCCCACCGCTGTACATCCTCGACTGGATGGTCGTGTGGCGCGGCATCGGCGTCATCGTCCGCATCACCAAGCCGAGAATGCTCTTCGAGTCCGGCATGTCCATGCTCTTCGCCCGCCCGCCCATCAACCTCGACGCCGCCACCCGCTACATCCCCAACCAGCTGCTGTTCCTCATCAGCTCCATCCAGCCGAGCGACCCGGACTTCCTGCACATCGATGCCTACTACAACACGCTCAAGTACCTGGGCTCGCTCTACCGCGAGCTCGAGTCCAACTTTGGCCGCATCCTCAGCCTGCGCATCGTCACCTGGTTCACCTTTCTGCCGAGGGGCTTCGTCGAGCTGGCGCGCGAGCGCCGGCCCCGCGCCCTCGTCATCATCGCGCACTATCTCGTCTTTGTCAAGATGACAAGGCGCCTGTGGTGGATGGACGGGATCGCCGACAAGGAAATTCGGGACATCAAGGGGCTGCTCGAGGAGGAGTGGCATCCCTTCCTCACCGTCCCCGTGGCGGCCCTCGAGACGGACGACAATCTCGAGCTGGGCAAGCTGCTCCTCAACAACAAGGACTGGAAGCCCGATTTCACAGACGATCCCCATCCGGAGACGTCCCTGTTCATGGTCGACGACGAAGGCAACCAGCTTGAATACCAGGGAGAATGGCTACGGTCTGAGTCGCACCAGCCAGCAGTCTGGCATGCTCGGGGCTCTGCTGATAGGGACACCCAGATGTTCCCGGCCGACGAGATCGTCAGCCTCCGAAACCTTGACGCCGAAGGAGCAGCTAGTTCTCCAGCTGCCGACACCATGTCCGACGACTGATCTGCATGCTCTTCAAGAAAAAGAAACAGAAAAAGAAAATAAGCAAGGAAACATAATAGCTGCGCGATGCTGAGCAGCAGTGCCGTTGGCGGCAGGGCTTGCTCGCGAACTTGTCTGTCATTATTATCGTACCTGCGCGACTCTACAGCAAACTTGCCCTTTGCGCACTAATCCCTGCTCCTCTATATGATACAAAGGGATGTCTCGCCACGCCAGCCTCGTCATCTTCCGCAGCCCCTGCTACTACAACCCGAACCAGAGCTCGCTCGCCGTGAGGTTGGACGGCACCGAGTGTCCGACGCCCGTGGCGTAGATGCCCTCGACGTGGTCGCCGTAGTCGTCCGTCTGGTAGTTGGCCTGCGGGTAGTTCTTGCGCGTGTCCGTCGGCGTCTGCGACACGTTCAACACGTTTGTCCACTGCTTGATCTCCTCCTGGTAGTTGTTGGGGTTCAGCGTGCCGTCCGCGCTGCCGTGCCAGATCTGCATGCGCGGCCGGGGCCCGTTGTACTCGGGGTACATGGCGCGGACGACGTCGCCCCACTTCTCCGCCGTCGCCCGCGACTGGCCGCCGCTGCAGCTGTTGTTCCACTGGTCGACGCCCCCCGACGACGACACGAAGCACCCGGCCGCGACGCCGCTGTACAGCGACACGGCAGAGATGAGCTCGGGGTACGTGGCCGCCATCACGTTGGACATCATTGCTGCTGCCACGTCAGGGACGGAAAGCTACAAAGAGGCAGGAAACGAAGCATTTCTCCTGCGAGAGGAAAGCAGAGGGTTTAAAATTAGTGAAAATAACGCACCTCCGGAGCTGCCGCCAGTGACAAAGACCTTCTTCGGATCCGCCTTGTACTTGTCGATCGAATACAGAATCATGTTGGCGATGGCCTGCGAGTCGCCGCCGCCGTTGTGGCTGAGCGAGGACTTGCTGGAGACATCCCAGCAGGTGCCGCTGTGCGGGCTGCTGGGCCAGATCGTGATGTACCCCTTCTTGTCCGACCCCTGCTTCCAGGGAATCTTGCTGTTGCGGAAGTACGACTGGGCCGTGGACTGGCAGGAGTGGATGACGACGATCAGCGGCGGGTTGGCGACCACGTTGTCGGGCACGTACGCATACATCTGCACCTTGCTAGATGCGTTGTTGGGGTAGTCCACCTCCGTGAGCTGCGCGGCGGAGGCCCCGGGTGCGTGAGCCGCCAGGAAGAGGCCGCTGAGCAGGGCCGGCAGCATCATTTTGAACGCGAGATAGGGGCGAGCTAAAAGTAGAATAGAAAACTATGCATATAACACAGGGGCTGCCGCTTCGTTTCTACAGTTGTCTGCGAATGTCGAGGCTCGTGGGGAACAGAAGGAGAGCCAAGGAAACGGGTTATCAAAAACTGGTATCTGTTTCGCTACCCCTTTGTCGCGTCCTCGCCAAGTTCTGGGGCATGCAATATATATAGCATTACGTTCCGGAGAACCTATCTAACAATATATCTCTACTACGCTTGCTTGTTTTCCAAGAAAAAAAAGAAGATAATCGCGTCGAGTTCCCCGCAGTCAGAGACGGGATGGGAGTTTATTGAACTGGAGCAGAGGCGATTTCGATAAACGGGATAGTCAAACGACGCCCGGTGCCGTACAAGATAGGAGGGGAGATGCACAAGCTTTTTGGCAGCTAGAAACGGACAAGGAGGTGGCTAACAGCAGAAGGGACCTATCTTCCGAAAAGAGGCCGCTCATACTAGGAAATCTCTCTCTATTTTGTCTGTATCTCAGCTTGCTTCCCCTTTTTGGCTAAAGGACCAATATACTCCCAGCGAGTAGAGAGCAGAACTTCATATACCGCACGAGGCGGCCTTCTCGTAGCATCTCGCCTCCCGATTGGTGGCAATTCATTTCATGGACAAACTCTTTATATTTTCCCTTTTTTGAAACGAATACTTCTGTGGGTAGAGACTCCTACGGCCGCAGTGTTGTGCAATTTCTGCTTCGGGGGTGTGCCAGCGGAGCCGCTGATGCCGAGTCGGATCTAGGGACATGGAAACCATAGAGAGAGTGGCAAGCTAAACATGCAACAATCATGATGGGTTTTGTCGAAGACGAAGCATGTAGTGTAAAATAACCCGCCAGAATGGTTCTTTTGATTATTTCGAGATGTGAGCCTGATTCCACAAATAACACGCGATTATAAAATATTCGTTACACACGGACTTTGGACATAACGTTAGAATATGCTCACTTATAATCAATGTCTAGAAAGCAACCCATGGATAGTTGACAGCGACAGCGGCCAATATAAAAGCTGCGGCGATGGGAACGGTTTACAGGAAACCTGCAGATGAAATAAATATGACGACGGCCAGCCTCTATATGAAAGCCCTCAAAAAAAAAAATGTTATCAATTCAGACTGCAACGAACTCAAGCCCGTACTTTGTGAGTCCAATAACGTAAGAGAAGCTCTGGCACAGCTACAAAACATACGTCAAGACATGAAGGGCATCAGTCCTTCGCAGTCCTTTCGCTGCAGTCGAGTTGACTTTCTGCAATTTCTCTTTCCGGGCCAAAAAAAAAAAAAAAAACAAAAAAAAGCTTTGCCAGGGAAAACGCCGTCTGGCATTATTCACACGGAGAACATGTATACGCAAGTAGGAAATTCTTGAACTGTTTCAGTATTACTAGTCCCGACTTCACTTTCTGCACCGCTTCGCTCAGGGCATCTTCTGTTGGGGTTAACTCTACTCTCTTTTTTTTACGTATACACACAAGGCGACTACTACCCTCCGCTCTCTTTCCCCCTATCAAAGACTAGATTACAAAAAAAAGATTCCGATGCGCTAGGAATAGGATTCGCTTAGTTCTGCTCCAGCTCAGCCAGGATCTTCTCGCCCTTAGCCCGGGCAGAGGCGAAGTCGCCAACCATGTAGAAGGCACCCTCGGGGAGGTCGTCGCCCTCACCGCCAAGGATGGCCTTGAAGGAGGCGATGGTGTCCTTGAGGTCGACCAGCTGACCCTCGATACCAGTGAAGACCTGGGCGACGGTGAACGGCTGGCTCAGGAAACGCTGGATCTTACGGGCACGCTCGACGGTGAGCTTGTCGGCCTCAGACAGCTCGTCCATACCCAGAATGGCAATGATATCCTGCAGGGACTTGTACTCCTGGAGGATCTGCTGGACGCGGGTGGCAGTCTCGTAGTGGTCGTCACCGACGATACGGGGGTCCAGCATACGAGACTTGGAGTCAAGGGGATCGACGGCGGGGTAGATACCCAGCTCAGAGATACCACGGGACAGCACAGTGGTGGCGTCCAGATGGGCGAAGGTGGTGGCGGGAGCGGGATCCGTCAAATCGTCAGCAGGCACGTAGACGGCCTGGACGGAGGTAATGGAACCCTTCTTGGTGGTGGTAATGCGCTCCTGCATAGCACCCATGTCGACGGCCAGCGTGGGCTGGTAACCGACGGCAGAGGGAATACGACCCAGCAGGGCAGACACCTCGGAACCGGCCTGGGTGAAGCGGAAAATGTTGTCGATGAAGAGAAGCACTGGGTTTAGTTAGCGGTTGGCCCACAAAAGATATACATATATGTAGGGAACCGGAAGAAAAAGGAGAAAAAAAGGAAACGTACCATCCTGGCCCTCCTCGTCACGGAAGTACTCGGCAACAGTCAGACCAGTCAGGGCGACACGGGCACGGGCACCTGGGGGCTCGTTCATCTGACCGAACACCAGGGCGACCTTGGACTCGCCATCGAGCTGAATGACGGAGGTCTCCTGCATTTCGTGGTACAGATCGTTACCCTCACGAGTCCGCTCGCCGACACCAGTGAACACAGAGTAACCACCGTGAGCCTTGGCAATGTTGTTGATGAGCTCCTGGATGAACACAGTCTTGCCGACACCAGCACCGCCGAACAGACCAATCTTGCCACCACGAGCGTAGGGAGCCAACAGATCGACGACCTTGATACCGGTCACGAGAATCTCAGCCGTGGTAGACTGGTCCGTGAACTCGGGAGCCTCGGCGTGGATGGGGCGTCTCTTGTCGGTCTTGATGGGGCCGCGCTCGTCGATCGGGTCACCAGTGACGTTGATGATACGACCAAGAGTGGCAGGGCCGACGGGGATGGTGATGGGAGCACCAGTATCCGTCGCCTTAGCACCACGGACGAGACCCTCGGTACCTGCACGAAGGGGATTGGAATCAGCCACATGTTCATTGAGGACACGGACGAAAGGAAATTGAAACAGAAAGAATAAAACAGCACAGAAATAAAGGGAAGAAGAACTTACCGTCCATGGAAATGCAGCGAACAGTGTGCTCACCCAGATGTTGCTATAAGGAATGGGGTTAGCTCCAGTTTTGGTATGGGCATTTTCTGCTCGAATTTTTTTTCTTCTCTCGTCTCTTCTAATTTTATGAAGTATCCACCAAGGGGAAGGGCAAAAAGAACATACGGCGACCTCAAGGACCAGCTTCTGGCCATTGTTCTGGGTCTCCAGGGCGTTCAGGATAGACGGCAGCTTCTCCGTGTCGAACTTGACTGTTGAGCGGGAAATAAGCGGAAAACGTCAGCAATCAATTGTCATCTCTATCATCCTCTTTTTGTCGAGCTTTCATCGAAGAACGCTCAATGGCGTGTGTTCCGAGCTGTCTTCGTGTTGCTGGAAAGCTTTGATGAAGAGCTACTGGGGTGGTTTAAAAAAATTTCTTACCGTCGACGACGGCACCAATAACCTGAGGGATTTACCGTTAGCGACGCGAACAAAAGACGGACAACGAATTAAGCTGCTCCTCAAGAAGAGCCAAAGGGAAGCCTACCTGGTGAATCTTGCCATCACCAACACCTGCACCGGCAGTGCTGGCAAGCCGGCTGCCGTGAAGGAGCGAAGGGGTGACAAAGGTCGGGCGGGCGATGCGAGGCGTCGAGAGAGTCGAGCGGGCTACTCGAGCCGCCCGGGCGAAGTTGGCGCTGAGAAAGAAAGAAAATAAATTAGCAATGCGTTCAATTGATGCCCAATGGCTTCTCTGGCGCGTTCTGCATACCTCTTGAACATCGTAGCGATGATGAAGAACGCTTCGCGGATAGAGGGAATGGATTGGGGGAGAGAGGGTTTGAGATGAAGGAGGGAAAAGGTTGCGGAGGAGGTCGGGAAAAAAATGCGAAGCAAAACGGGGAGCTCCTAGTCTCTGCGGTTGTTTTGGTTTTTTCCTGCCTGGTGCGGAATTTGTTTCTGCCTCAGGCCTTAAGGCCGCCAACAGCGAACAAGCGAGGTGAAAAAAGGTGCTGGCCCACACGGCCAATTCGCTCTGGCTTGCTCCCTGTCTCCCCTGTCTCTGCTCTCTGGCCTTCTATTTTTTTCCCTTCTTCCCTCGCATCCTCCATACTCCTCTTCTTCTCTTACTCTGCTCAACTCCCTTTTCTCCTCTCTCCCGAGGGATCCCGCGCCTTTCAATACCCGAATGCCCCACTGCTTCGAATCCACAACTGACACCAATGCAGAAAAACGAGAGCGACAGCCGCTGCTCCTTTCTGCACTGCACCTCTCTGGCCTTTATTTTCCTGCTTTTCTTGCTCTCTCTGCAGCAGAGCTTTCCGTGATCCGCTCAAAGTACGAATACGCTACCTTGCCTTTTTCTTTCCCAAACTGCACGTGATCAAATCCGTCTGTGAGTGCCGCTCTTTGACTACTTCTGCTTACGCCTGCGGAGATGCGTGTCACTTTTGGATTCCTTAAGAAACTTGTCCATATGCTCAATGGCATAATTTGATCTTTTTTATCATTATTATTGCTGTGCACAACCCGTGTTCTTCTGTGCAATTATTTTTGTATCGTATACATCTGCGAATGCTGTACCCAATCTAAAGCAGCTAGCTACGACATAGCGTATTTTGGTCCCGGCCATATTTGTTTACTTCCTCCGTACCGCGAACAAGTAATTTCCAACCTGGACGCACTCCCTCTCCACAGCTGTTTCTGAGCTTTTTATGGAGAACTACTAATAAGTTGTTGACTCTAGAGCCAGGACCTGAAAAATAAGCGTATTAGTAGTCGAAAGACAAGGAATGATGAATAGGAGGCGTCAAAATTTCTGCACTGCCGCGGCGAAGGATATTAGCTGCCACTTACAATAGCTGTTCGGCTTGGAACGTAGATGTGTGTCCAGTTGCTCCGTTCGTTCCATTTCATCCTGGATCCACTGTCAGCTGTGTCCTAAAGGCGAATGCCGAGATTGTCTAGGGGTCAACTTACGGAGTCGTGAAAAACCGCGTTCCATGGTCGAGCCTGTCGTGCCCGCCGAAGTCCTTGTCGTCCGAGCTGAGTACAATCTTGTATGTTCCGGCCTGTTCGACGCCCACACGGTAGTCTGTGAACGACGATGACGGATGGAAATTGAATACAAAGAGCAGGCCAGCTCTCTCAAAAACGATGACCTTGTCACCGTCATGCTTGAGTGAGATGTATGCCTGCGCCGAGTGTAGCCAGCCGTACTTGGCCTCCAGCTTGTTCATCGCAGCGTCGAAATTGTTGAGGAACTGGTACCGCAGCAGATGGTCCTCCGTGAGGTTCAGCTGCCGTCTGGCATACCAGAACGAGTTGCCGTTGCCTTCGCGGGGGAAGTCCAGCCACTCTGGATGGCCGAACTCGTTTCCCTCGAAGTTCAAGTAGCCCTCGCCTCCGAGACCATGGGTCAAAAGTCGGATCATCTTGTGCAGAGCCATGCCCCGGTCGATGACAGGCGTCAAGGGTGACAAAACCGACATGTTGGTATATAGCTCCGCATCGCAGAGGTGCATCATGAGAGTCTTGTCACCGACCAATCTAGAATTTTAGTGTAAGCATCGACTCTCTGAGAAGCTACAATCACGGAAGACAGGAGGAGGAGGGGGAGGGTGGTAAAACGTACGCTTGGTCATGGCTCTCGCAGTAGGCAATGGTCTTCTCGCCATGGCGTCTGTTGGTCAGTGTCCAGCAGATATTGGTCACATCCCAGTCCTCGTCTTTCTTCTCCTTCAAAATCTTGATCCACATGTCCGGAATCGCCATCGCCAACCGGTAGTCAAAGCCGACACCACCGAGCGATAGAGGCATACATAACGCGGGCATACCGGATACGTCTTCCGCTACTGTAATGCAATCTGGGTATAGCTTGTGCAGCATCTCATTTGCAAGCATGAGATAAACTACAGCCTCCTCGTCGACATCGGCGCCGAAATATTCATGATAGCCACCAGAGAACCCACTGTCACGGTTAGTGGTCAGTCAAGCGAGCCATACAAAGTGACGCATATTTTCAAAAGAATACTTACGTTCCAATACCATGGTGCACATAGAGCATGCTTGTGACACCATCGAAACGGAAGCCGTCGAAACCATACTCGTCCATCCAGAACCGTAGGTTGCTCAGCAAGAACCTCAGCACCTCATGATGGCCGTAGTTAAAGAGACGACTGTCCCATAGATCGTGGCGGCCCTTGCCGCCTTCGTGGAAGTATTGGTGGTCCGAGCCATCAAACTCATTTATGCCGTCCAGGACGTTCTTGGATGCGTGGCTGTGGACAACATCTAGAAGCACGACAATGCCCATGCTATGAGCAGTGTCGATGAGTTCTTTCAAGTCCTCAGGCGGTCCATACCGACTGCTGGCCGCAAAGAAGTTGTTGACCTGGTAGCCGAAGCTGGCATAGTATGCGTGTTCCATGACAGCCATCAACTGGATCACATTGTACCCGAGTGATTTGATGCGGGGAAGCATGTTCTTTGTGAACTCCTTGTATGTGGCAACTCGCTGCTCCGGCGAAGAGATACCGACGTGTGCCTCGTACACACGCGCACTCAGCGGCTTCTTGGGCCGGGGGTGCTTCAGAACATACTTTTCTGACGCTGGCGGGTTCCAGAAACGGGCATCGTATGCGGGAGATACATCGAGATCCTGGGTGACGTACTTGATCCAGGCCGGGAGACGGTCGACCCGTTCTCCACTAGGCAAGACCAAGGAGATCTGAAGAGAAGGAAAAGAGCCACATTAGTTCCCAAAACCCAAACGACATTCCCTTTTGCAAATTGCCTTGCTCTTCATGTATTTTTTTTTTTTTTTTTTTTTTTTTT